>JASDQU010026770.1:4514-14826 GCA_032191745.1 Picea mariana
ATTTTAAATTCTCACCGTCTAACTTTGTAACCACTTTCTTGTTGAAAGTGTTGTCGAACAAGTATACCATGTGGTCTATTAAGTCATCTTTATTTTCTCTATCTTGGCCATTCCACCATGTGCGAATGGTGGGGCCAAACAACTCCAATGCTTTGTCAGTTAAGTTTCTATAGAAAACATTGTTTCTTGCAAAAATGTGTTATCTATTAATTTATAATAATCTCAACAAATGTCCATTTCAATTTCATGAAAAAAATGAATCAATTAATTAACAATTACCTGCAATCTTCTGACTCTTGATCGGAATACATGCGTCATCCACCAGAAAGGTGACATATAGTGATCTGGTGCTTTTAATTTGTTTTCCTCCATGCATAATAGTTTCCTCTCCATCTACAGTATGTTCCTCTCCAGATTCATGTGGAGTCCCAGGCTCTGGCTCATCATGCTCTTGCATGTCATTATGGTCAAAATCATTGTGCTCATCAATGGATTCGAGGGGAACCTCAGGAGGCTCAAAAAGCTTCACTTGCACTTTCCTATGTCGACATTTTTGTTGCATTGGACCATCACTGCTACCTATAGCAGTTGCACGATCGACAGGTTCCCTGTGCACGGGGTTTAAAAACTCCTACAAATGGAAAACTTTACTTTATCATATCATATAGAAAATATAAAACAAAAAAATGGATATGAAATTGTCATAGATAATAAAAATATGTGAAGATTCCACTAAACCCAAAATTAGTTATTATATTTTGTAGCTCTACAATTCTTTTCATGTCCTCTTGTGTTAGGGTTCTTTTGCTAAGAAAACCTAGATATTATATGTTAGCCTTCTTCAAGGCCTTCGTTAAAGTTGTAATTGGTTTAGTGGAATAAAATATTTCATCTACATCAATATCCTCAGTGGGAGCCTTCCCACGTTGACCATGCCACAATACATTAATGAGTAAAATTAACGAGACGAGCTTTAACATTTGATAAATTTAGTTCTTGTAGTTATAAGTTATTATTGTATTTAACATTTACCTGCTGAGGCACAGTGGGTGCCTTTCCACTGTTGCCCTGTAAAGATGTAGCGGGTGATTTTTTTGGCACAGTCACCCTGGACATAAGTTGACACAATAAATCAATCAACAAAAGTTATGAAATTCACCTGTAACATTTAAAAAATGAAATATTGAAGTAATATCAGAAAAACAAATAATGAAATTTCAAAAATTTAGGTGTTGCAGTCATAAGTTGTTACTGTATTTAACATTTACCTGTTGAGGCAAAATGAGTTCATTTCCACGGTCACCCTCGACAGATGTAGCAGGTGATTTTTTTCCACGGTCACCCTAGACAGATGTAGCAGGTGATTTTTTTCCACGGTCACCCTGGACAGAAGTTGACACAATAAATAAATCAACAAAATTTATGAAATTCAACTGTAACATTAAAAAAATTAAATATTGCAATAATATCAGAAAAAAAATAGTAAAATTTCATAAATTTAGCTGTTGTAGTCATAAGTTGCTACTGTATTTAACATTTACATGTTGAGGCACAACAGGTGCCTTTCCACGGTCACCCTGGACAAATGTAGCAGGTGATTTTCTGCCACAGTCACCCTGGACAAATGTAGCAGGTGATTTTCTGCCACAGTCACCCTGGACAAAATTTGACACAATAAATCAATCAACAAAATTTATGAAATTCACCTGTAACATTAAAAAAATGAAATATTACAGTAATATCAGAAAAAAATAATAATGAAATTTCATAAATTTAGTTTTTGTAGTCATAAGTTGTTACTATATTTAACATTTACCTGTTGAGGCATAGTTGATGCCTTTCCATGGTCACCCTAGATAGATGTAGCCTGTGATATATCATGGCCACGTTGGATTGATGTTGACACAATAAACTAATCAACAAGAGTTATGAAAGTAATTGTAACATTAAAAAAATGAAATATTGCAGTAATATCAGAAAATAAATAATGAAAAATGAAATATATGCAGTAAAAAATTGAAATATTGCAACGATAAATTAAAACAATTATTGATCAAAGGTTGAGTTGAATGGTATGTAATATATTTACCCCCATAGTCGCACCCCCTCCATCTATTCGATTTAAGTTGTAATTGATCAACAACTCTTCACCTGAAACTATTGTTTTTGTTGCACATACAAATATACGATTTACTTCGCGCCCCTCAAATATGCAATTTGGTTTCTTAGTTGTTGCCACTGGTCGTGTACTATTTATAAATCCTGCAATGTTTCCAATAGCTTTTGGACTTCCATCAATATACATAGTTTCCCCTTTATTTTGATTATTATCTACTAATTGCATATAATTTGTGGTAAATTCGTATCTCTGCATACTTCATGTATATCGGACCAACATCAACTAGTGATTGTATTTGTATAATGGTCTGACATAATCCATCAATTCAATTAAAGTTCCATAGATGACCTTTATGCCATCCATGGAAAATAACCCCAATCCATGTAAGGACGAAGGAGCAATGTGATACATCCTCCCACTGATGAAGAAATCTGTGTCGAATTCAGGTAGCTCCTTAGGCTCCCATCATTGCACTAGTTGTCTATACCTCAAGGGAAACTCAATGTCACCTATTCTCTCATCATCATAATTATATGACCCTCCGTTGGCAATAAAAAATCGCATGCGTATACAGAATCTTTTCCTTACCTTTTCATATCTAGTTGATCTAGAACCGGTAGATCTAGTACAACACATCTCACTTTCAACCTCTCTTAGTGTATCTTGATCATCACTCGAGGAATATAGATCCATTAGATACCTATTTGGTGGTACCTACACTCATTAAAACAAGAAGATAAGTTATCAAATGAATATAAGTTTTTGTTACCAACACAGTTGCATATAGTTGCAATATAGTTGGATATAGTTGCATAAGTTGCATTATTGCAAATAGTTTCATACAGTTGCATAGTTGCATATAGTTGGATAAGTTGCATATTTTCATATAGTTCCATATAGTTGCATAGTTTCATATAGTTTCATAAGTTGCATATAGTTTCATAGTTGCATATAGTTTCATAGGTTGCATATAGTTTCAATATAGTTGCATATATTTGCATAAGTTGCATACAGTGGCATAAGTTTCATTGTTGCATACAGTCTCATATAGTTGAATAGTTGAATATAGTTGCATATAGTTTCATATTTTCATATAATTGCATATGGAATTGTCATATAGTTGCATATTTTCATAGAGTTGCATATAGTTTCATAAGTTGCATATAGTTGTATAGTTGCATAAATTGTATATAGTTTCATATAGTTGCATAAGTTGCATGTTGCATAAAGTTCCATGTTGCATAAATTTGCATAATTTTTCATAAGTTGCATAAAGTTTCGTAAGTTACATAAGTTGCATGTTGCATAAAGTTGCACAAAGTTGCATAATTTGCATGTTGCAAAAAGTTTCATAAGGTGAATTATTTGTCATAAGTTCCTTAGTCATATGGTTGTCTACCATAGATGCTTTGGCCAACACATTTAGGTCCCTCCCTTACCAGTTATGACCTCTCTTGGGACTTGTGCACTAGTTGGGTACTTTTTAGTACAACACGTCTCACTTTATACGTCCTTTACTATATCTTGATCATCACTTGATGAAGATAGATCCAATAGATACCTATTTGGTGGTACCTACACTTGTTAAGACAAGAAGATAAGTTATCATGAGAATATAAGTTTGTGGTACCATAACAATTGCATATAGTTGCATATAGTTGCATAAAGTTGCATATAGTTTCAAATAGTTGCATATGTTGCATATTTTCATATAGTTTCATATAGTTTCATAGTTTCATATAGTTGCAATATAGTTGCATAAAGTTGCATAAGTTGCATATAGTTGCATAAGTTGCATTGTTGCATAAAGTTTCATATAGTTGCATAGTTGCATATAGTTTCATATTTGCATATAGTTGCATATAGTTGAATAAGTTGCATATAGTTGCATATAGTTTCCTAAGTTGCAAGTTTAAAAATAAAGGGATTCCACCAACACTTATTTAAATTTATTTTTAATCGCTTTCCAATACTTCTTTGAGTTTGTTGATATTGAGCTCGCACATAAGGTAGTTTATATCTATGAGGATTTAGGATCAATTTTTCATGCCTGAATTTGATGTGTAAATATTTATGAATGTATTGGATCCCTTAATGACTCCTTAGTATTGTTGATGAGTTGAAGAAGTTTTGAAATCACCAAGAAACCATGCAGGAAACTCAATGTTGCATAGAATAAGAGTTTAATTTTTTTATGAGTAATGGAGAATTCACATTGTAGAATCTCCTTCAATATTGTTGTTCTTATCTCTATGAACCATTTTGTCAAGAAAACATCCAATCTGTTGACTTGAAGTACTTGTTGATTTCCCAATCCATCATTCTTACTCATGATAGATAAATCACTAAGTCAGGAGACCAAAAATCCTTTAAAAGTTAGTAATTGAGCTTTCATCATTGAAGTAAGAAAAGAAAGGTATCAATTTTTTGTATATTTGGATAATTTATGCAAGAAAAGGAAAATTTCTAGGTTGGGAGGCTAGTGAGTCTCCAAACCTATTGACTAAACCTTCTTGAGCCTTAAAGTATACGATTTACCCCCAAAAAGAAAAATCACTTATTCAGTGAGGTTACTCATTGTCCAAACCAACCGATTGAGGTTATTGACCCTTGCACTCAAACAATTTCCTCCTTAGGCTAAATCACTCACTTGTCCTTATTTGTCCTTATGACCTCTCTTGGGCCTTGTTCACTAGTTGGGTCCTTTTATAGGTTGAGGATCCTGCCTAATTGTGTCGCCAAACTTCCCTAATCCATTAGGGCGCACTTTTCAATGCAGAAAATAAAACCAATTGTTGCGTAGTTGCATGTTGATTTATAAAGTTGGATAGTGATATGGTGGTGTGTAGGAAGAGGCCTAGCACCTTCAAAATGATCATTCTCCTCCAACTATCCAACTTTAAAGTTGTGTAAATTTCATAAAGCTGTGTAAGTTGCAAGTTGACAAATCAAGGGATTCCACCAACACTCATTTAAATTTATTTTTAATCGCTTGCCAATACTTCATTTAGTTTGTTGATATTGAGCTCGCACATGAGGTAGTTTATATCTATCAGTATTTAGGATCAATTTTTCAAGCCTAAATTTGATGTGTAAATATTTATGAAGGTATTGGATCCCTTCATGAGTCCTTAGTATTGTTGACGAGTTGAAGAAGTTTTGAAATTACCAAGCAACCATGCAAAAAAATCAATGTTGCATAGAATAGGAGTTTAATTTTTTTTTGAGTGATGGAGAATTCACATTGTAGAATCTCCTTCAATATTTTTGTTGTTATCTCTATGAACCATTTTATCAAGAAAACATCTAAGTCGTTGACTTGAAGGACTTGTTGATTTCCCAATCCATCATTTTTAATCATGATAGATAAATCACTAAGTCATGAGACCAAAAGTCCTTTAAAAGTTAGTAATTGAACCTTCATCATTGAAGTAAGAGAAGAAAGGTGTCAATTTTTTTGTATATTTGGATAATTTACCCAAGAAAATGAAACTTTCTAGGTTGGGAGCTAAGTGAGTCTCCAAACCTAGTGACTAAACCTTCTTGAGCCTTAAGGTATATGATTTACACCCAAAAAGAAAAATCACTTATTTAGTGAGGTTACTCGTTTTCCAAACCAACCGATTGAGGTTATTGACCCTTACACTCAACAAATTTCCTCCTTGAGGTAAATCACTCACTTGTCCTTATTTGTCCTTATGACCTCTCTTGGGACTTGTGTAATAGTTGGGGTATTTTCTAGGTTGAGGAGCCTCCCTTGGGTCCCCAAACTTCCCTAATCCATTAGCGTGCACTTGTCATGACCAAGGGGTAAGTTAAACTCAACATGGGTAGTCATAACTACAACATTGACTAAAACAACCTAACTCGATAGAAGGTTAGATATAGTTCCTATTTATCCACATTGTATACCATCAAAGGTCTGTGAATTGGTCAAGGTGGAATGAGAATGGGAGAACCAAAGTATTTCTATACTGACTTAGATATGTGAACTATCTCCATGATATATGGACTCATTTGGAAAATGAGACATACTTGAATGTTGCTAAGTCTTAGATAACTAGAACATCGAATTTGGCATGTTATAAGGCCAATTGAATCTAAATAAGATTGAATGACATCATTGATCTTGTCAGTGATAGAGACAAACACCTAATTACTTTAATTTTACTTATAAATTATTCTTATTTTTTTTGCTAATATAAATATCTAAACATGGTTTTCAACATATGTGGTTCATTGTGATGTCACTGGGATACATAGTGGTCATTTTTTAAAACTAAACCCATGACTTCATCATCAAGAATCATGTGGAGTGTACATGTGATTAGGGGATCACTGAATTTTGTAAATAGAGCATCGAATATGGGATCATGTGTTTCTACCATATGATGTTGTAATTTGACATGCTATCTCTATATGGTCTTGAGAAGTTTTGAGAGGGGTGCATGATCTTCCATCAATTTCACTACCTTTTTACAAAACTCTAAAACCAAATTGATGAAGGCCTCAATTGCATCATGAATAGTGGTTTTTTAAGGCATAGGTTCTTCTAACTACCTCATACACACATCAAAACTACCTACCCTAGTCTCGATGCCCAAAAGTGAAACATCCATATTTTCAACTATTAGCTTAGTTTGTTACATTAGTAATGTCATTGTAAGGTATTTCACTTTTTTTTTCCAATGTCCTTCAATTGGATTAGCACAATCGTTTAAATTCTTCTCCTATAATGAACTTAGGTTTTCAAGACAATATGAGAGCCAAGGTTTACAAAACCCTCTCTTCCTTGAAGTCTTAATGTAGTTTCAAAAGTATTGGTTGGATACCAATAAATTTATCATGGAGGTATTAGGTTAGCATCCCTTCACTTCCCTTAGGATAAATGGTTAGATTTGCTTCATATAAAAATACACAATCATCATATATAAACACAATGAATCAATAAGGATAGAATGTTCACCTTTAATTACTTCAAATGCTAATTTTTATAGGGTTTAGTGGAAAAAAATCAAGTTTCTCAACTTATGCCTAATGAAAATAATATAAATGATCTTTATCTACAACATCCAACAAATACAACTCTTCTCTTGGCTACTAGTGGCTTTGTTTTGAATAGAGGCAGTCACCATTATTGGTTCCCTCTTGTGTGCCCTCATGTGTCCCCTGTGTGCCCTCGAATCAGTGCCCTCTGTGTTCCCTTGTAGTGTATCACTTTCGTGTATCTCCTGTGACTTTCTCCTCGTAGACTATCTCCTCACAGACTATTCTCTCCCTCGTATACTATCTCCTCCCTGGAAGTGTATCTCCTCCCTAGTAGTGTATCTCCTCCCTCGCAAACTATCTCCCCTTGGTCCCCTGCATAGTGATATCCTTGGTCGCATGCAATGGGATCCTTCCTATTCTTTCTATCTTCTCCTCCCTCACAGACTGACTATCTCCCCTTGCTTGTGTGCTCCCCTTGGTCGTGTGCACAATGATCTCCTTGGTCGCATGTAATGGGATCCTTCCTATCCTTTGGATCTCACAATAATGGTTTGAATCCATCAGACCCACTAAGAATGAGGGTAGCAATAAATAAACCTAATCACTTGCCAAAAATGGTTCACATATTTCTAGAGTTTCATCAAGTCATCTTAATTTAATTTAAAGATTTTTTTTCAAAATTAACTATTTAATTTCTTAATGTGCCAAAATTCCTTTGAAACCCTAACATAAGTTTCGTTGTATATTAATGAGAAATGGTATTTTTGGATTTTAAGTGATTACCATGACTTCCCCCACCATTTTATCCTATTCAAATTTGGGCCCTCAACATCCTTGATCTATGTGAAATAATTTAAATTAGGTATGGATACCTCTTATTTACAAGCAAGTATAGATGAATTTCTTTAGACTATGACATTTATGAGGGTTAAAGTTAGCCAAATCAAAGCTAGCCACATAATAGTGTCATGTTATGATAGCCATTATTAAGAAATATTTGGAATCTCTTACAATGGGTGTAAATGTGATAATGTTGTTTCTTCTTGCATACATTGGGAGCTTAGTCACTACATTTGGTGTATTGTTTTAAAAAAATCAAAATTTGTTGAATCTCAATTTCAAGCATTGGCAATTAAATTTGCTAAATTCCTTGAATTTAATTGCCAAAAATCTTACTCATGTGCAAAATTCAAATAAAGAGAGTTTAATCTATTGTTTAATATAATCATTTTTTTATACTTCTAGACTTTATACTGCTCCAAACTACAAAATTTTGATAACATGGATCGAGTAGAAGCATTTTCTTTAAATAATATACTATGTTGGTGGAAAATTTTTAAAACATTGCAAGTTCTTTTAAATAAGACTATGAAATTCATTTTCCATGCATGATGAGAAAACCATATGTCAATACATGCACCTTTGACGTTGGGTTGCCTCAAATTTAACTACATTGTGGTTCAACTCCAACTAGACTTTGGGATATTTGTCATGAAATGTAGTGCATAAGGAATCACAAATGTGACACAACCACACAACCCATCATTCTAACTATATACAAACATGCCCCCACCTATATGTGGTATGTATACACAATCAACCAAAAGTTCACAAGTTGTACATGGTTTTAGGTGACATCATGGGCATCGATGAACCAAGAATAGGCATAGCCCATTGTCATGGTTGAAAACTAATTAAATCCATAATTTCTACGCCCTCCATTTAACCACAAATAATTTATATGGCCTATATAATTTCTACAAATTCATGTATTTCTTTGAACTATGGATAATTTCCATGTCAACAACAATGCATCCATTCACTGGGAACACTAAAACCTGACAAATCGATGACTCCACTAAATTAGGGTTTATGGTTTACATGGTGAGTTGATGATGGAAGAAAGTGGGTGTGTGAGTCAAATTTGAGTAAATAAACCCTCCCATATCGTTAAGTCATGCAAATATTCTATCCATGTCAAATTTCAATGCATACAGAAACAATTTGAAAAAATTTCAATGTTGACCCCATTCATAGGTCACTATTACCCGTGTCTAGTCCTAGTACAATGTCCTTGTAAAATTTGTATAAAATATTTGGATAATGATAATTCTGAAGTTACTAGGCCTCTTCCTACACACCACGGCCAGATCACCTCTCATTGATAGTTTGTGTATTGATCCCTTTTAGTTTTGGGTTGTTAGTATTTTCAATTGCACGCACCTTTCAATCTATTCAAAGTTCAATTAATGTCTCTTGTTACTATAGGGTTATAAATCATCATGATCCCAATGCCCATATGCCTCCAACCTTGTGATCTAATTATCATTTGGTGACAAGTGTCATGAAGGGTGATGACTAAGACTAGGGGTAACCTTCAATTCAAGGCTATAAATGACCAAGCCCACATCAAGTGAAGGAAGACAATTAAGAAGGTACATGTGTTGTCCCATTCCATGTCAACAGCAATGCATCCATTCATTGGAAACACTAAAACCCTACAAATCGATGACTCCACTAAATTAGGGTTTATTGTTTACATGATGGATTGATGATGGAAGAAAGTGGTGTGTCAGTCAAATTTGAGTCCAGAAACCCTCCCATATCGTTAAGGCATGTGAATAGTCTATCCATGTCAAATTTCAATGCATACTGAAATAGTTTGGAAAAATTTCAGCGTTGGTCCCATTCACAAGTTATTGTTGCCCGTGTCTAGTCCTAGTACAATTTCCTTGTAATATTTATATAAAATATTTGGAGAATGATAATTTTGAAGGTGATAGGAATCTTCCCACATACCATCACCAGATCACCTCTCATTTACAGTATGTGTATTGATCCCTTTTATTTTTGGTTTGTTAGTATTTTCAATTGCACGCACCTTTCAATCTAGTCAAATTTCAATTAATGTCTCTTGCTATTGTAGGGTTATAAAGCCCCATGATCCCAATGCCCATATGCATCCAACCTTGTGATCTAATGATCATTTGGTGACAAGTGTCATGAAGGGTGTTGACTAAGACTATGGGTAACTTTCAATTCAAGGATATGAATGACCAGGCCCACATCAAGTGAAGAAATAAAATTGATAAGGTAAATGTGTTGCCCCGTTCCATGTCAAAAACAAAGAATCCATTCATTGGGATGACATACCTACATAATTGGTATGATTAGGAAAAGTCGCACATACCTCCTATTGGTTTT
>JASDQU010026770.1:21529-44472 GCA_032191745.1 Picea mariana
GTCTTTGACGACCATGTTTAGATATGGTAGGAGTGTCTTCCACCATAGAAGATCACTCCCCTTCAGTTGAAAGACCGCCATGTGGACCTTCATGTTGGAGGTATAGTCGGGAAGTGCAAAGCACATTTCCATATTCTTCAACCATGCCTCGGTAGCTGCACCATCTGAGGCAGCAAAGAACTCAAGGAATTTGACCTTCTAGAGCTCACAGTGAATAATACTTGTACCGATCGGAGCGTGTGGTGGACCCTCATGGGGTGTCGGTGCTCTGGCCTCATCTCTATCCAAATGAATGATCAGTGCCTCAGACATGTGTTGAAAAGATCTCATCATTTTGACCATGTCACCTACTGCTATCTGCTCCTCCCCGACAACCTATTCGTCTCCTTGGGGGTTAGGCCCCTCAGGCGTGGATGCTACTGGAGGCATCACGCCTCCTCCCCTAGCACCCCATCGTCTGCCTCCATGGTGTCCTCTAACCATGATAACCTATATGAGTGCAAGTCAACTTAATTAGAAACATTATAATCAATCATATCAATGAAAGTTGTAGTGATCCCAAGCGGGTTGAACCCGCTCTGATACCATATGTGACGACCCCTTTGTTATGAATACAAGCGAAGCAGAAGTGCATTTTTTTTTTGTTTTTAGGGAAATAAGGAAACAATGACAATAGTTTTACCACACCACAGATGACTAACAGAAGCACGTAACCCAAGAAACAAGAAACTATGACAACACGCACATGCACAAGGGCGATTGGGAAAAACATGCAAAGAATAAGAAGGAGGAATGAATACCCACCCGACATAAACAAAACCACACTTACAAGCTAAGGGAAAACATCACCATCCCAACACAATGACCTAGATGAACAAGACGAGAACCTAAAGGTGCATGAACCCAACGCCTGAAGGCGTTCAACCCATGTGTCAAAGCAACTTGCAATGCCGAACAACACTCATACAGAATGCACCGACTCTGTACAATATCTTGTTTTTTGCTATCCCACAGGGTGTACCATGATCCCCGCATCAGGAATCATGTCATTCCCAGGTGATAGACGTGTCAATACCTTGGTGCAAACATAAGCTATCTGGACCAAGGACTTGAGGAAACTCTGACGTTCTAGGAGACGAATATTAACTGGGAGACTATACCTACAACCCACACAAAATTTCGACGAGACACAAGAGGATGAAGACAAGGGGTGATGCTAGCCTATACATGATATCGTCCCCAACCCAACCAATCACCCTGTCTAACCAGTCCATGATTACAATCTATTTTAACATCAGTTTCATTCTAAACGGGGCACGTCAAGTAACAATTATTCAATAATGCACCTGCTAAATAATGTTAATACAATCAATCTTGCAACTCCAAGTAATCAATACTAAAACTATAATTATAAATTCCATCTAACCTCAGTTATAATTCAATTCAACAAGTTAAAAAATTGCAATCGAGTCTTTACTCACCAATCAAATTTTAATCATTAACACAACCTAAAATTTGGTCAATTCTATATTAATCCAAAATCTCCAACCAACTAGCCATTAACTTAATAACAATAGTAACAATCTTAAAGTAGAATTCTACTATTATAACAATTAATAAAGAAAATAACAAGGCATTTAACATGGAAATTAATCTAGCAATTAATATAGCATTAATAACACTATCTACATCAAAGCAGAAAGAAACACTGAAACATTTATTGACTGAATAACTTACCGCATGTGTCTATCTTTACTAACTATACCAAATGAAAGTTGTCTACAAACATTAAAGGAACCATATAAGAAGTGATAATGCCATAAATCTATATACATTCAACGAGAGACTAAGGCCATGCACTGAATTAGGTTTGCTGCCATACGCTTTTAATAAGATTCATTGTCAGGTAAAGGTAAAAACTCAGGGCATAACACTGAAGGATTTGGTTGTCTATCTAGAACTAAGGTCAATTATAGGTTAAAGGCGCAGTCAAAAAATTAGGAAACTTGTGGCCATTGGACTGCAAACACAGTCCACAATTAAAGGTGAATTGGGGGGGCGAATGACTGGAAAAACGCAGTCATCAAATCCAAGGCAAAATCGTGGGATGTTAAACAACAATCTCGATCTTATTTTAAAAGCAAAATCATGGGAATTTAAACAACAATCTCAGACTAATTTTAAAAGAGAAATCGTGGGCAATTAAACAACAATCTCGGTCTTATTTTAAAAGTAAAATTGTGGTCCAATTAATCAACAAAAATCAATCACCAGTTAAGGAAAAAACGTGGTCAATAACAGGAAAAACATAGTCACAATTTCACTGGAAAACCATGGGCATTCAATCATTGATTCAATCAACTTTCAAAGGGAAAAAATGTGGTCAGTAACAGGAAAAACGTAGCATCAATTAATTGCAAAATCTTCAGGCATCAAGTATCAATAGCAGTAAATTTTTAATGCAAACTCAGTCACGTTTTCCAGGAAAAAGCATGGTCAAGGACACACCAGAAGGACATTCATGCCACAATCATTATTTAAAAGGTAAAACGTTGGGAAAACACACTAGACTGAAGCTAAATTGAAGTCAATATTTAAAAGGTAAAACGTTGGGCAAACACACCAGGGTAAAAACTAAACAACGCGGAGAGAGATGAATAAATCGAGGTTTCCCTTTTTCACTACCAGGATGCCAAATGCCAACACATACAGGAAAAAAAAAATGTTTTTGTTTTTCTTACCAGGGTACCAAATGAAAAATGCAGACAAAGAATTTAATTCATTTTTCCATTTCTAGTATACCATTACAACGCAAACTGAGAAATAACACAAAACGTTTATCCAATTCAAGTGTACCAAATATAAAAATGCAGACTTAGAAATTAAATTGTTTTTCCATTTTCAGGATACCAACATAAAAACGCAGATTGAAATTAAATATATTTACATTCTAGGATGCCAATATAGAAATATAGAAATTAAATTGTTTTTCCATTTCAAGGATGCCAATATAAAAATGCAGATTGAAATTAAATTTTTTTACATTCCAAGATACCAATTTAAAAATGCAGTTTGAAATTAAATATTTTACATTACCAGGATACCAATCCAACGCAGATAATAATAAGAGAACACAAAGATCCATTTGGATAATTCATTGAAATGATCACAGGGATAAACCAACATCGACGCAAGAAATCCATACGCAGAGGTATTTTTGCTAGATAGTGCAAGACAACAATCAACCAAGGACAACAATAGAGGTAGACGGCTAACATGAACGTCTTTCGCTCATCATCCATGCACAAAAAAATAGGGCGTTGAGATCCATAGGTCTATTAACGTATAAGCGACAAATGTAGATCAGGATCCTGGCCGACTGCTCAGGTGAGGACTGATGAGCTAGGGATGAAAGGAGAAACAACCACAATCTTCACAAATAAATACACCACAGGGCGGTCAGGACATGCTAGGAATCGAAGGCCATGGGATTCAATAAATCATCGAGCTAAAGGCTATGGAAAAATTCATTCATCAACTAGAATGCTAAGGAAATCAATTAACTTACCCAATTAAACATGCAGATCCAAAGCATAAATCCTGCTACAATCTACCATACAAAAATAAAGAAAGTGTACCATTGCCTGATCGCCCACTCTGAGTTGATGTCCTGCGTGCTCTGTGCAACTCTTGCTTGCCAACCGATGAGACTTCATCGGTACCTCCCAACCAAAGCTAGGGGTACTCTTCTTCCCCCTTAGCTCCTCGAGCTGCAAAGAAGCCACACACACTAACCAGAGAATCAACTAGCTCCCAGCTCGCCTTGCAAGGCTGAGCTACAACTCCTCACCGAGTTGGGTATCCAAAATCCCACAATCTAAGTCAATCAAGTATAGTTTGTTGCAGTGTAACATTATGCAAAGAGAAGAGATCCATCATCCTTCTCCTCCCTCCATTATATAGAGTTTCAAATTCAAAAAAATTCCCATAACCTCTTTCAAATTAATTTTTAGACACTTAATTCAATTTAATCCTCCCCCTACATGTGTCACTCATCCCTTCAATTCCTCCAAAAACTAAATTCTTTAACTAATTAATTACCCTTATTTCCCTCACCCACCTAGAGTCACTCCTAGAATCGCTCCTCAGTGTCCCAAAACTCCCTTACAAGTTTTAATGACATTCCCCATTACCAATTTAATAGTTGAGTTAATTTAGAAGGTTCTTAAATGCTAGATACCTTACTAAGTTTGACTTTCTTCTTTTTCCCTTGTGTTTCCCTTTTCTTTTTATGTTTCCCTCTTTTCCTAGTTTCCTAATTATTTTAGATTTCCCTCTTTCCCCTTTTCATTTAGAACTCAATTTGGCAGGTGTAGAAATTAACTTTTTCCCTTTTCCCTTTTCAATTAATAAATTTTAAATTATCGTAATATAATAAAACAATGATTTCCCCCCTTTTTTTATTTTTATCCCTACAGATTTTTATGAATCAATAAAATTGCTTACTCCCTTCATGTTACAAGATTAATGAAGATTATCATCATTATTTATTATATTTTTTATTTTTATAAATATATATATATATATATATAGTTTTTAAAAGGATAGAAAAATTATGCCACGAGTATAATTTAGACCTAGACTTTAATTTTTGTGTTGGGCGACAATTTATTAGGGAAATTGTTTTAAAAATTCTTACCACATTATTTTTCCTAAGGCCATCTAGGTTCACTCATTTATCATTAGCAATGCGACGTGCCCTTCAGGATGCAATAGGTGCTCCAAGGGTACCACTCGCCTCATCTATTTCCCTTGTGTGACGTGCCCTTCAGGATGCACTACGTGCTCCAAGGGTGCCACTCGCCTCTTGAATGTTAGAGATAATGCCTAATCCCTCTACTTGAGTTTAGGGATTGGATTTGGTTAGCTAGAGGAAGATGAGATATTCTCTCAACCTCTCCCTCCAAGAGAGGAATATATTGGATCTCACTCCAACTATATATATATGATGTATTTCTGTTTAATGTAAGTAATACAATTTATTATTCTGTGTTATGCTTTGTGTTCCTAATGCTTTCAAGTTTACAATTTGGTATCAGAGTGATGAGGATTGAGGCAAGGCATCATTTGCATAGCAGAAAGAGAGGAGGAGAACTATCGCCAGTTCCAGAAAATATGCTTGCGCTTAAGAGGACTACTGCCCAAAAACGTTGCCAAACACTGCAAGTGAAGGAGATCCACTGTGTGAAGATTGATTGCCGCTGGAAGATTGATTCCAGAATTGTTGGTTGGGAAAAGGTACTGCTGTGTGAGATAAGAAGAGATAGCTGCATTGTGGTCTATGCATTTGAAAAAGCAAGCCATCTGCAAGGAGGACTTCATGTGCGTTGAATTTGTGGAATTGGAGTTGTCTGTATAGATCTGTTGTTGGAGCCGTCTGTTTTGGCCATCATCTGTCACATAAATCATTGTTGAATCGCGTACAAGGTAATCATTATTTTCAACATGGGAATTTTACAACAACAAACTATGCATTTTTCTTTGATGAGGAGGAAGAGGATGATTACTATAGTTATTATGAAGGAGAATAGGAAATTCCATTAGAGGAAGAGGAGGCTCTTAAAGATATGGAGGACGTAAATGCCCTGGATGAGAAACCCACAACAGGGAGCAAAGAGTACTCCATTGCAGAAGTGAATGAGATTGAGGGAGTAACCATGTGCATGCAGAAGCCATCACTGTGCATGGAAAACTCACCCAAATTCAATAGTCTCCCACTATATAAAAGAGAATTCATTGAATCAAAGTGCAGAGGTTGAGAAGAGCCACCAAATCAATTGTATGAACAACAGTGGATAGCTGAAAAGGGTGAAATTTGTCGATGGGTGTAGAGTAATTGTCGGTGCATTGTCTACCAAAGTTCAAAGACTGCACTCCCTATACATCAGTGCAGATTCAGATCCACAATATCATTATTTTTCGTCTTTCAAATCTTTTTTGAATGCTTTCTCCATTCTACCTTAAATCCTCCACTTGATTAAGTGGCACACATGGCAGCCACAATCCTAGTTGTCTCAAACATGTTGTCTTTTCATTTAGAAGTTCTTATTATATTTCTTTTAGTGTTTGTTGTTTCTGCTGTCACAAGGCGAATGTAATTATAGATGGTAGCTATAAATCTACGTTTGAAATTCATTGTTTTATGGAGTGGTGTGAGGTGTGGTGTGCTTAAAGTTTTTTATATGTTTACGTATTTATGTAAAATAAAGTAGGAACTCTTGTATCTTGATATAAGCTGGCAGCCCTGGTTTCAAGAACAACTGTTCTTATTGGAAGTCACCTTGTATAATTGAATGTTGAGGACATTCCATATCCAAACTGCTCTTCTAGACACTGAAGAATGGCTAAAAGAAAAAATCTGACAGATGGAGGCATGTACATAAAATGCATCAATAATTGAGATCTTTATCATGGAAGCACTGATGAGATGAGTTGTCAAATTGTCCATTCTACAAGTTCATGGATGATGGTCTGAAGTGTTTATGCTTTAAATGAGTTGAATGGTAAGCTCAAAGAAGAGGAAGAGAAAGAGCACAGTCTGGAGGCATCAGAATGGGTGTAGGAGCTGATGAAGGCCAGACAGATGAAAGTTAAAGTGATGTAATGTTTTGTAATTGTGATTAAGTATTATATGTAATGTAATGTAGGCATTAATGGGGGGTGTTAGAGATAATTCCTAATCCCACTACTTAAGTTTAGGGATTGGATTTGGTTAGTTGGAGGAAGTGAGATATTCTCTCAACCTCTCTCTCTAAGAGAGGAATAAATTGGATCTCACTCCAACTATATATATCTGATGTATTTTTGTTTAATGTAAGTAATACAATTTATTATTGTTTGTTATGCTCTGTGTGCCTAATGCTTTCAAGTTTACAATTTTTATTGACTTGGTAGACATAAAAAATCTTTCGAGTCAATACTCTACTAGGTGAACTTGTGGGAGACTAAGGGCCTCTAAGGAATAATCCCCATGCCTTATTATGCACCCCTTAGAACCATCATGAACGACTGTCATAGTCTTCCCTCATGACATCGTGGGTCCTCTCCAACTTGGTAAACGTTAACCTACAGTTCGAGCCACGACGGGAGTGCTAGTAGGTTGTGGCAGAGTTGTTGTCCACACCTCTCCCCCAACATCTCTGGTAGTCTTGCATGACCCCTCTACTCCACATGTGAGTCTAGTTGAATAGCTATCATCAGCCTACATCATCAATGAATCATGTCATCAATATATCCATAATCATGTCATCTAATCAGATGCAATAAGTTCACATATAAAACAGTCAAACCCCAATGGTTCACTCCCCAACTCGATCTAGAGTCCAAGGAGTTCCATCGATTCCTCTTCATCCTCGAGATCCAAAATCCTACACACTTAGTAAAACCGAATCAATAGCAACTATCTATGTCAATGCAGTAAAACAACATGTCATCAACCCATAATGCCTCATAATAAAAATCAATGTTTTAATAGCATAATAATCTGGATCACTTGCGAGCAAGTGTCCTCAAAGAATAAGTTCTCTCAATGCGTAAGAGAAGGATGTTACACAAATTCCAACAATAGTTATTCTTAGTTTATTCTAGATTTCTGTCACTTCTAGAGGAAATGTTGGTGACCTTAAACACTATAGTTATCCCACAATCTGAGGTTTTAATCCTATCATCCAACATTTTGATATGAAATTTATGACCGTTACACCACATAGCTTTGTGATGTTTCAACTGCAACATGGAAAACAAGTAAAAAATACATTTCCAATTAATAAACCTCATATAAGACTTAGTAAATATATATTTCAAAAATTAAACAAACCAAATACATTGAAAATTTGGGAAATAACTAGGAAAATGTGGGTAAAAAATTTACTTGCCTATTTATCTTTTAAAACAAAGACTAAATCAACTTCCCTTGATGTAATATCGGGAAATTGATCTCGATGACGATGCGTTGTTTTAATCATCTTAATCACCCCTTCCCATTATAACCTACAAAAGTATTCTTCAGTATATTCTATCCAATGCTCCATCCAATCAAGGTTGTTTTCAATGTATAAATGTAAAGCATCCCACTCTCGAGCAACTATATGATAAAATAACAATTTAATATCATTAATTAGTTATTTTAATAAAGGAATAATTTAATATAATTCAATATGCAAAAAAAAATATGTAAAAAAACAGTATGATAAAATAAACTTGGAAAAATAAATGTGTAATATATTAAATCTACATCAACATCTAATAATTACCTTTCATAGTCCTCATTTTACCTTTCCCCAATAGGACCTCCCCTTCAANCACCATCTACATCGACCTTGTGTGTACTGGTCCACATAATTCAATCTCCTCAACTTGGTGTATGAGGTAGTGTTATTGTGCATTGAAAAATGATGGAGGTAGATATTGTTGCATTTGACACATTAGTCGAAGAATTTCTCTCTTCCAATACCTTATATCTTCTTTGTATTTCTTTTTATGATTTTGCCACCTACAAATGTTGATGCAATAAAATAATATCAAGGCATATATAAATTTGCAGATAAAACATAATATGTCAATAAGTTTCGCTATAAATCACATAAGAAGTACATTTTCCTTATAAAACAATACTTGCCTCATGTATTTTCCAAGTACATAAATAAATTTTTTTATGTTGTTGTCAAAGTCGTCTAGCAGAGATAAAGGTAGAACATATTGTAACAAAAAACAAATAATTATTAATTGTTTCCAAAAAATGCGTACAAATAAGGAAATATATTATAACCTACTAATTACCTTCATGAATGTATGTTATTCATGTCTTTTAACCCCACCAAAATCACCTTTTTCATTAAGATATTTTGTATGTTCGACGAAAACCACATTGAAAACCTAATTTTTTGAATGACCTCTTTTACAATATTTCTCTGTTACTTCGTCAATAACCAAGGAAGACTAGTCTTCTGTTCATGACCATCGCCATTAGAATTAATAATAACACTTTGCAATTTGTGATTAGCTTCCTGGATGTCACAACAAAGCTTTCCAATTCTCTCTTTGTTAGTCCTTCCATCTAATATTCACCATAACAATTCGGTTATGTTCTTCCTAATATGCATTGTATCAAATAGATGAACTATTTCTAGGTGCTCGTAGTATGACAATCTACTGAATTGCATCGGGTAGCTTTTCATTCCTCATGGAATCCCATTCATGCCTTAACGACATTCATAAAACATCAACAAATTGAAATTAACACTAATTAATGGGACAAAATGAAATTAATACTAATGAAATTAACCAAAGATTTATATAATATGTCATACATAAATAATTTGTGTACCTTGACGATTTCTAATATATTCCAACTTCCATAGCCGAGGTGTCATTCTTCTTGGTTTTTTTCCATTTTATTCTTTACCATTGAATTTTTGTTTGTCTATAGTTCGATAACTATGGTTCTTGGCAAGAAAGTTTCTATACTCATCAAACACTTCCTTTCTTAAACTCCTTGAATGATGTGATTTATCCTCAGACCACAAACTGGGCATCCAAATTTACCCTTTGTTTGAAGACCTACAAGATATATGAAATAATGTAGCGTCAAATTAGAGTTACAATTTAAAACAATGCATGATTTTTTCAATAAGTATATGTAATATTAAATCACAAAATAAAGTAACAATATACCACAAAAATGTGTTAACCCAGGAACATCATGAATTGTCCATGATAGTGTTCCATGGAATTGAAATCTTTTTTTCCCTATTGGTCTAGATATGTCATACATAGTGACACCAACTCATAACTTCAACAACTCATCAATAAGAGGCTCAATATATACATTCATATCTTTAACCTGGTACCTACCTAATTGGTTCAACATACTGCATGATTAATTATACTTATCTAGATGTTGTTATATATAAAAGAAATAATTACCATGCGTGAGACAAAGAAATGGAATATTTTGTCATAATTTAAAGAAAATAAAATATAATTAAATACCTGGAACAATCATTGCTCACATTGTGTGTTCCCTATTGATCGACATCCAAGGAGGAATTTTATTGTTTATAACAAAAATAGTCCACACTGAGAACACATAACAAAGCTCTCCAAATGGATTGACACCATCAGCTGCCAACGAAAGTCTAACATTGTGAGGTTATTCTTTAAAAATTGACCACTTTTCTTCGATGTACTTCAATGCAAAATGATATGTAGGCATTCAAAGAATATCATCTCCACTTATGTTCTTTGCATGGAAATCCATAAACTGTGCTATACTTTGGCACCTAAACAACCACTAGAAACGTGGAATTATCATAATATAATGAAGAACTTTGCAAGGCACCTTATTTGCTGCTTTATCGGCTCGATATATACTTATTTGACATTGTGGGAATTAATTTTCTAATGCATATTGTCCATATTATATGATATGATCATTAGGACGTGCATCAACATCCTCATAGTCCATTCCAATTTCTTTCATAATCACAAATATTTCTCGATATGTGCGTGGAAAAATATTTGACGTCGGTAATAGAAATTCACCTAAAAATCTACAAAATTCAAAACAATAAATCAATTTAAACAATATTAATCATAAATATCACATCCAATATACTAATTTGCAAATTAGAAAACAATAGCGATATAGGAAAAAATTGAACCTTTTAAGTATTTGTGAACATGAAGGCATAAATAATTAACAAATTAAATACCTTAGTATCTTTGTGAGGCATGTGTTTGACAAACCATTCAAAATCTTCAAGTTTATGAACAACAATATAGCAGATAAAAGATTTTTTGTTGAGCCTTCATAAAGAGGTTGGCGTGACTTCTTGAGTAAAGGATCAACATCATGACTATCATCCTGGTTGTCCTCATCCATTGGAGAAAATGTGTCTTGGATCAATCTATGGATGTCATCTTCCTAATTTGAATCACTAACGTTATCTCCATCCATATCATTATTAATAACTTTATCAGCAGCTTCAATATTCTGATCTCGAAGTTCATCACCCTGTAAAGGAGTATTTCTGATAGTACTTGGAAAATAACTCTCTAGAGGTCGACATTTTAGGGGCATTGTCTATATATTTAAAAAAAATGTAGTCAAGCTAGTGTGTATAGAAAATATAAAAATCCCAATAAGAAATATTACTAAAAATCATGACATGATGATTATTACAGAGAATACATTAAATATTGAATCCTCTTACCAAGGGACGATATTCATAACCCCCTTCAGTGTGCCCCTTCTCCCTACAATGTATTTTAGTTGTTGTTATTAAAAGTATTTTTCTTTGAAAGCCCCTGCAATCATAGCAAGGGAAATAACATTTTCGATTGTCCCTCACCTCTAATTCCACTCTTAATCGAGCAAGCTTTCTGTCATTTTCGTTCATAGTGACAAATACTTTTCCTGACAAGTAATTGTCTTACCTACACCATACCAAGCAGTAAGTTGTCAAATTTTTATATTTAAGCTACTCATTCATGATATTGTAGCTACTCCTTTCGATTATGATATGTTTATTTACAGTGACCTACAATCCTCACAATTATTTATTCTAAGACATTTTGACATTCATTTTTTTTATTATCGATTAACTATTAAGATCGATATGCTTCAATTTGTACTTTAGAGTAGTGTGTATTGAATCACCATGGTAAATAATTACACACCATTTAACGAAAGTGGTCAAAATTTCTCAAACTTGAATCACTCGACACCATACACTAGCCTCTAAGTTGTTTTGTAGAAAAAATGTCAATCTTTGAAATTCACCACTAAAAAAAGAATGCCAACCACTTGTCATCCACAATTGGGTTGGGTTGGTTTAAATTATGACACCTTGATTTGCATCTACATACAATGGTCACAATGTTATGCTACTTACAATGGTCATGGTTTTATTTTCTAAGACACTTTGGAATTTTCCCATTTTTCATTATCTGACTAGTAGATTTCATCATGTTATCGTAGATTTCATCATGAATTTTTTATATTTTAGCTACTCCTTATTAATAGTGTATAAACAAGTTACATCAACTACAAACTAGAGGTAATCACTACATATAGAATTGCGTGTGATTATAAAAAATTGAGAGAAACAACATCACATATAAGAATACAATGTTATATGACTAACCTAACCTAATACTAGACTAAAAATATGACATTAATATATATAGGCGCAACATCATAGAAACACAAAAGTTAGAGAGCTAACAAGGTCTCTAAGGGATAGAATTAGACTTAACAAGATTTTTTTTCCATGACTTTCTATTTCAAACATTAGTCCAACTGGTAAAGTTGTTATGAGTTGGTGGTTTTGTAATAAGGATTAAATTTACATAAGGAATTGTAGGCTCAAATTAATCTAGATTGATAATGACATATGTTTTTAATGTTTGAATTGACTTATTGATGAAGTGATTCTCCCCCTTCATAAAATATTTTTCTTGACATTTCACATGAATTTCCATAGAATATACTAACTAGATCCAAAAACCAATGACATGAAATATGGTGCTACACATAATATATTATGAAGGGAAAAACAATATACATGAAATTTCGACATTTGAACAAAAATTTACAAGTTAAATGAGTACATCAATAAAAAAAAACATACTAACCTTGCAAGTTCAAAATCCGAGCTATGTAGATCGAGAATTGGATTTGTTCAATCGGTGGGTGATGAAAAAAATAAACAACTCAAACAAAATCCAAGAACAATGTCGCAACAATAGCAATTGTTTCGTAAAGTCTCTTAAAGTCAGGTATATATAGATCAACTAGTCAACTAGCCGTTAGGAGATGTTTTTTGACATAGGAAAAATTTTCGTGGCAATAGCGATGAACTTTCATGGAAATTGTGATGAAGTTTCATGGAAATAACGATGAAAATCCCACCCAAGTTAAAAAACCTATTCGTGGTATCGACGAACTTTCATGGCAATATCGACGAAAATCCCACCCTATTTAAAAAAAAACATAAAAATAATGGAAACGTGGAAAAATTTCATGGAATAATCCACCTATATGTAGTAGTGGTGCGACGGTGTTTTTGAATATCGATTTGAGATCAGGGTATCACTAGTTACAAATCAAGGAGGAGGAAATTCCTAATACCACATTTAAGACAAGGTTTGGACATTACGAGTTTATTGTTTTACCGTTTGGACTAACAAATGCCCTAGAGGTATTCATGAGCTTGATGAACGGGGTGCTCCACGAATACTTGGAAAAGTTTGTTCAAGTATTCATTGATGATATTTTGATATATTCTCGAAGGATGGAAGAACATGGAAAACTTTACGCTTGGTACTACAATGTCTACGAGAAAATAAATTATTGGGAAACTGTCAAAATGTTATTTAACATCAAAGATTCATTGTTTAGGGCATGTCATCTCAGGAAAGGGTATTGTTGTGGAACCAATGAAGGTAGAGGATATCATGGAATGGCATGTGCTAACAAACATCCAAGAAGTACATAGCCTCATGGGTTAGTAGGATATTATCGATGGGTCGTCGAGGATTTTTCATTGATAACAAATCCTATTACAGAGTTGCAGGAGAAAAATGAGAAGTTGGTGGGACTGATAAATGCGTAGAAGAATTTTGAAGTTCAAGGAGTTGTTGATGACAACGCCAACACTAAAATTCCCTAACATGGAAGAGGACTTCTTGGTATGCAAAGACGCATCCAAGGAAGGCTTAGGCAAAGCCTTGATGCAAGACAGTCGAGTGATCGCTTCCATGTCGAGAAAATTAAGGACGCATGAGGAGAACTATGTGACCCATGATTTGGAGTTGTTAGACATTGTGTATGCCTTGAGTTTATGGAGACATTACCTTATTGGAAGAAAATTTTAACTAAAAATGGACCACTGTGGTTTACAACCCATTTTTACTCAAAGCGACTTGAACGCACGGGAAAGGAATTGGTTGAAACTACTTAGCTAGTATAATTTTGTGATTACCTACATAAAGGAACAACGAACAGAGATGTAGATGTGATGAGTTGGATACCAAACATATTTTTGTGATACGTCTTTAGACAAATCTACATGAAAATATTTTAACTTTACAAGCACGACGATGAATGGTATAAAGAGGTTAAGAAATTCTATTGGACAAGACACCATGTTGGTACCAATTTGAGGGTTATATTGTGGACAATGATGGATTATTGTGATATAATAATAAGATTTACTTACCACCCTCTGATGAATCGATAAGTTTTATCTTATACAAAACTCACAGAGTAGTGTACATGGCTCATCCAGGATTCATGAAGATGAGGACATACCTTAAGCCTTATTCTTCTGGAAAGGGTGAAGGTGGACTTCACCAACTGTATGGTGATATGTCTAGAAGGTATGCAGGTGAAGGTTGAACATAGACACCCAACATGTTTTCTACAACCACACGCTATTTTGAAATAAAAATGGGAGGTCATTACGATGGAATTCATTGGGCAAATTGCCATTGATGGAAAGGAGGCACGACTCGACTTTTGTGATAGTTGACACTCTGACTAAGAGTTCACATTTTGTCCCTATGCATATGACTCATTAGGTTCCAGGTGTAGCTAGATTTATATCAACTATATATTGAGGCTGCCAGAAATATAAAGGAATCATATCTTATAGGGGAATCGGTGTTTGCAAGACAATTTTGGAAGGTTAGGAACGAAGAAACAAACCAAAATTGGAAGGTTGTGTTACATATTGTATGTGTTGGATCAATAGAAACGTTGGGAATAATTCTTACCGCTGGTCGATTTTGTGTGCAACAAAATTTACCAAAGCACCATTAAGATGGAGTCATTCGAGTTTCTTTACAGGCGACCGTGTCGGATGACTTTGAGTTGGGATCGGCTTGAGGATAGGGTCCTAGTAGGACCAGAAGCGATCCAAGAAATGGAAGATCAAATGCAAACAATAAGACAAAGGATCAAGGAAGCGTAAGATCGATAGAAGAGTTATGTTGATGCACATCATGTTGACCATAGTTATAAAGATGGTGATTGCATCTTCTTGCAGGTGAAACCGCACAAGAGTTCAATCAATTTTGGAAAGGGAGATAAACTCTCTCCTAGGTTCATGGGACCTTTCGAGGTGGTGGAAAGGAAGGGGCTTGTGGCTTGTCGACTAGGCTTTCCTAATTCTTTGAGGTGTATGCATAATTGTTTTGACGTATTTGTTTGAGATATTATGTTACTCATCTTACACATGTGATTGGCATAAGTTCCTTCCAGGTATCAGATGAGGGTGCACTAACAGTGTAGCCAATCCACCTTCTGGACCATCGAATTCAAAAACTACAATTTCAAACAATACATCCGTTCAAGGTATAGTGGGACAACTATAGTCCACACTCGACAACCTGGGAGGACACATATGATATGCATCAACAGTTGTAATTTTTGTTTGATAGATAGACATACAGATAATGAATTACTTTATTTAGAAATTATATTGTGAAACTTCAGGACAAAGTTGAAAACATTAGGGGGTGTATGTAACATCCCCCTCTTGCACACAGTGATCGGAATTATTCTTTGAGGACACATGCGTGCAAGTGATCCAGTTCATTATATGATTGGTTGTTTTGATTATGATTATGAGATGTTGTGGATATAATGATATGTTATTTTTCTATATTTATATTGACAAGTGATATTGATTGGTTTCTCCTGAGTGTATAGGACTATGGAGGTTAGAGGATGTCAACGACATCGATGGATCTCCTTGGACTCTGGATCGAGTCAGGGAGTGGACTCTTCTGGTTTGAGTGTTTTTGATATTTACGATGTGACATATAACTAGATATTATGATGTTGATTTGCTATAGCTGACACATTTCGTTGATGGATGCATGAAGACAGTAGCTTTCTAACCATACTCACATAAGAGTAAAGGGGTCACGCAGGACAACCAGAGACATTAAGAGAGAGGTATGGAAAAAGTCATGTCGCAACCTACTAGAACTCTCATCGTGGCTCAAACTATAGGTTAACGATTACCTAGTTCGAGAGATCCACGCTGTCATGAGGGGAGACTGTGACAGTCGCTCAAGATGATTCTAATGGGCATGAAATAAGGAAGGGTCCTTATTTCTTAGAGGCACTTAGTCTCTGACAAGGTCACCTGACGGAGTATTGACTCTAGAGGTTTGACATATACCAAATTTAGTCAAGAGGTAAGTGGCACCCTTGGAGCATGTAGTGCGTCTTGAAAAGCACGTCGCACAAATAAAGCTGGAATGTAGGCGAGTGGCACCCTTGGAGCATGTAGTGCATCCTGAAGAGAACATCGTGATTTTAACTATGGTAAGTTAATGAACCTAGTACCTAGAAAACTATGCCTCCTTAGGACCTGGTTGGCCTTAAAATGAATGATGTTATGAGTAAATTTTAATAACAAATTTTCCCTTAAGAACTGTCTTCAATCCTAGTGAATTTAAAACCTAGGTCTAAGTAGAACATGTGAACAAAAAAAAAAACTAAATAGACACGTAACAAGAAGGGGGTAAAAAAAATTCAATCATTAATAATTAAAATAAAATTATATTGGAGGATTAATTTATTAAAAGGATAAATTGTTGTTTATATCTAAACTTACTAAATATGAACTTAAAAGAAAAGGGGAATGTCTAACATAGTAGGGAGTCTAGTCTTTGGAACCTTCTAATTATGAACTCAAGTAGGTTTTAAGAAAGATGTCAACCATTTAAGAATTGTAAGGGAATAAAGGGACATCGAGGAGTGTTTTTAGGAACATTTTAGGTGGGTTAGGGAAATAGGAAAATTTAATTAATTCATAAACGGATTTTCTTGTGCAACTAGGGGATCAGGTGACATGTGTACAAGGGGGGTTTTCCTAATTAAATTTAATAAAAATAATCTAATGAGGGTTTGGGAAAGGAATCACTAAAAGAACTCTATAAAAATGATGGCGGAGGAGGAGTATGGATCATGTTTGTTATGTGTAAGGTTACACTGCCGAAATTTAGCTTGAATGAAATTTTTCTTGTGGGAGTTGGGATACCCAGCTGAGGTAATGAGTGGTAGCTTGACCTTGTGAGGTGAGCTCGGATATAGCATTCTCTGATATTTTGTGTGTGGCTCTCGGGGATGAGGGGGAAAAAGAGTAACCCTAGTGTTGGTTGGGAGAGATCAGTGAAGTATTCATGGTTAGCAAGCAAGAGGACGGGAGGATCTCCATCGCGGGAGAACGTATTTGATTTCCTCATCACCGATTATGGTATTTTAATTTATATTGGAATTTGTAATATTATTAATTGTCTATATTGTTAGTAATTGTTGTCATGGCACCTGAATTCTAATATCGAATTTTACAATTGGTATTGTTGTTTTTGTGTACGTTGGAAGGTGAATTTACATGCTCGTCATTTCAATTCTTGCAATGTATAATGGCTACTAGAGTAAATTTTGTACAGTAGGCGAAATTCTTTGTCGCCGCAAATGATTCCATCAGACTTACAAATTATGTTTTGTTATTTCTTTAAATGGTTTATCTCAGGGCATGGTTTATGGTGGTATGTCCTTGACTGTATGTTATTTATTTTAAAATTTGGGGTGGGAGAATATGGAGGATTGAATTTCCTAGAACTCGATATCTTCCTTACTAACCCCTCTAGTTCGGACGTGTTACCCACAGTAAACCTTTCTGTGTACTCTTCCCTCCTGCGTGGGTATTGGTTCGATTCTTGCGTTGTTCGGGCCTTTTTCTCTTGAATCGAAGCTTACCTACAACTTAACCACCGTCATACTTGTTAACAGACCACAATTTACCAACCGAGGGTAATTGTGACTCAGTCTCGAGGGATTTTCCATTGTAGGCACGCTCCTTAATTAAACCCCTTCCCTTGGAAAATCGTTAGCACCAGAGTTTTAAGGAACCCTTGCCCTATCTCCTTGCACACAGGATTTTGTTTTATGAATCTAACCTTGATCCCTTCACCTTGTCATTACCAGTAGATTCTCGTGTGAACGTTGGGCGTTGTTGGGCATAAAAATCTGCACTAATTGCAGTCCCAGTCTCGGGAACGACTGTGTCTATCCTAGAACTACAGCCAAGACTTAATCTTGGTTGTGTTTTTCTTCCTGGACTCTCTCTTGCAGCCTGTGTATTCTGGCGCGGCATCGAGCCTATCGAGGTTCGTGGTAGACAACCTCGTGAAGTGGTATTTCTCTGCATTTAATTACTACTTGCCAGCATTGATATTACCTCTTCGTGCATAGCGTAATTCCTTGGTTACGCTCAGCGAAACGCGTGTTTCTTACCAGCGAATTTTGGGATCTCTTGACCGCGGTCTTCATGCTCTTGTTCCCTTCAATACTCAACCTTGATTTGCCTCTTCTTTATGTATTTAATTTCCCCTTAGTTCTCGGCGTTTTGTTGTCCCGAAACCCATCAATTTCGTCCTTTCCACTCTGATTTTATTTGTCCATCCTGTCGCGTTTTCCCTTCCTTTCATCCTTCCGTGGCGGGAACTACCCACTTGGCGCTCGGTTCCTTGCCCAGACTTACCCTCATCTATCTCCGCTTTGCGTGGCAAGTGGACTTGACCCTAGTGTCGTTTTAAAGGATGTGGTATGTTCTTAAACTGTTTTTTAAGTGGCTGATGATGAAAGTAAATTATCGTACTAGCTCAGCTTGAGTGATTCTTGGGTCTTACTTCTGTATCCACCGAGATTTAATTTCTCCTTCCATTGATTTTTCGTCTATCATTAAGCGCTCGTTTTTAGCTAAATGTTCCTCCTTGTGCGCTTCTCACCTTACGGGTTAGGTTAATGTTATCGTGCGCTTATAATTTAGATCATTTTATCTCTATATTGTTGGAGTTACTTCACACACATTTAGGATTTCTTTTTCCTAAGGTTTTAATTTGTTTATTAGTCATTATCCAGTCTCCTATATTTTAGGAGAGAATATTCTACCTGGAGAATATTCTCTTTCAGTTCACACTTCAGTTTGACTAGTTGAGTTGAGTTTAGATGTTGCATTGGGATCATCACCATGCAACATTGGGATCATCACCATGCTAATTCAACCATACCTTGATATCATCACCAAAGTGGCGCATTAGCCTTGATTCCTTAATTTAACTCCTCAATACTTTATGTTCAGTCAGTTAACTGAAGACTAGTTGATTAGTTAACTCAACTAGGTGGCAGTTCACTCCCGTAACTGCCTAAGAGACTAGAATAGGTGGCAGTTCACTCCCGTAACTGATGGTGTGTGTCCAGATCACTCTAGACCACCACTATGGCGACTTGGTTCACCTCAAGTCGAACTCATTGAGTTATACAGAGTATATCATGTGTAAACTATTCATTATTCACAATGGTTAATGATAATTCTTTCCATTCTTTCTCTCCTTCTTATTATTTTCCAATTCTCTCTGCAAATGTGTGTATCATTGTTTAGCTAGATCTATTTTGTGCAGGTCAACACATTTACATGGTATCAGAGCCAATGGAGTGCTAAGCAAAGCTACACCAATTTTTTTTGCAGGTATCGAAGATTGAAGACAATGGAAAGATGGAATTCCAAAAAGAATTCATTCTTACACCTTACAACTATTTTACATGGAAGGAGAAAATAGCCATACATCTCCGATCTAGAGGGTTGTATAGGTTAACCATGAATACAGATACAGAACCGACATCATCCATAGAAAAATCCAAGTACTTAAATCGCATGGATGAGGCACTCAGAACAATTTGAAGTCTTATTTCTCCCGATCTCCTTTTTCATATATCTTCCTGTAAGACTCCCAATGAAGCCTGGACCATCTTGGAAGGGCTCTTTGGAAGACAAGATGAGATGAGGGGACACATGTTGGAGGTGGAGCTGCTCACATTGGATCCAAAAAGCTTCGAGAATATCCAATATTTCTTTACAAAATTCAAGGATTTACTGTTGCAACTCAAAGCTTATGGGGTTTATAAATCGAAGGAGGAGAAACAAATGGTTCTCACCATTCTGTCCAAGCTTGGACCTAAATTCTCTATATTCGTATCCACATTCCATACTGTCATATTCATCTCTAGATCCACCTGGAAGATGCCTTCTCTTGAGGACTTTATCGAATCCCTGACACAAGAGAAAACCAAGCTCATCAACATGGGCGCAATCAAAGGCCCAAGGGCGCATGAACTCACTGTGCATGATGGTAGCCACAAATATCAGAAATCTAAAGATAAAGATAAGAGGAAATCTCAAGAACATATGAAGAAGGAAGGGTACACAAAACCCTTAACCGATGCCTCCGGATCCAAAGGAGAAAAGGGAAGAAAATGAGAGACATGCACATACTGTCACAAAGGATTCCATTTGGAATCTGCATGCATGCAAAAACAAATAGATCTGATGTCTCAGATACTTCAGCAAAACAACCTTGGAGATCGCATCCTCGAGGGTGCAAAGAAGAAGAAGCCAGAAGATCCGAATTCCAAGAAAGGTAATTCTAGCCATGCCTTGATTGCAATCAACTCCTCTCTCGATGCTTGGATTGTAGATTCAGGAGCATCACATCACATGGCTGCCTCAAAAGCAGTCTATTCTTCTTTGGATGCATGCAAAGGTCCTCCTATTCTGATGGGGGACAACTCTTTTTTCGAAGTCACCGACAAAGGAAGGATTGAACTCACCAACAGAAGCTTCGAGAATGTGTTGCATGTTCCCAAGCTTTCTGTCAACCTTCTCTCTGTGTATCAAATGACGAATTCTGGCACCAGAAAGAGAGTCATATTCACACCAAATGTCGTGAACATCTATGACATGAAAACCAACTCCAAGGTTGCTACCGGTGAGGTAAATCATCAGTCTAGATTGTATACATTTTCTGAATTCATTGAACCTGATTCTGCTTTACTGTTTACTCATGTTGATAAAAGTAGTAGGATATGGCATGAAAGGTTTGGACATTTGAATTTCAGATACATGCAACAACTTAGCAGGCACATATTAGTTGATTGTCTACTAGACATCCATTTCTCCAAGGGAGTATGTGAGGGATGTGTTCTCAGAAAACACCCTCAAGAGNGTGATCCACAATGACCTCATGGGTCCTTTTCCACATCCATCGATCAACAAAGTGAGGTTTGTTCTCATTTTTGTTGATGATTTCTCACGTTTTACTTGGATCTACTTTCTCAGGCAAAAATCCGAGGTCTTTCAACACCTCAAAAATTTCGAAGCTTTGGTTGAGACACAGTCCGGAAAGAAGATCAAATTCCTCCAAATTGATAACGTGGGAGAGTATGTGAATCATGAGATTCATAATCTTTTCCATGAGGTAGGGATTGAGTTGCAACATATAGTTCCCTACACTCCACAGCAAAACAGAGTAGCTGAGCGGAAAAACAGATCTCTAAAGGAGATGGCATCTTGCATGTTGCATGCAAAGTCACTACCACAGAGACTATGGACTGAAGCACTTAACTGTGCAACATACATCCAAAAAAAATCTCCTCATAGATCAATCAAGGATCAGACCCCCTACGAGGCTTGGAGCGGCCTCAAACCGGAAGTGGCCCACTTTCGCATTTTTGGTTCACGTGCATGGGCCCGGATTCCCTCTGAAAAGAGGAAGGCACTTGATCCACAGAGCACTGAGTGCATTTTTGTTGGATACCCCAATGGTGTGAAGGGATATCGGCTTATTGATCTTTCCTCAAACCGACTCATCATTGAGTGTACTGTCCAATTCGAGGAAAGTGTCTCTCATGTACCTCAACAGTAGTATGCAGACACCTTCACTCTTCCACCTGTCCAAGATGATGAGCATGCACATGCTGACTCTTCTTCAGATGAGAGTTCTGATTCAGAGGACTTAGATGATTTAGATTTAGAGTCAGTACAGTCAGATGCAAAGTCAGAGAATCCAGATGCAATTGCAGAGCCAGAGCAGAGGCCCAAGTGGGCACAGACTACTCTTCAGGATATTGGGGATCTCGTTGATGATCTAGCCGATACTAGGAAGACTCGATCTGATTTCAAGGAGCCTCCTATTGCACTCACTGCAACTAAACCATTTCCTTCTAGGCATCTTTTCTTGGTTCAGTCCTTAGATCCACAATCTTATGGTGAGGCTGCTGGAAATCCCTTTTGGGAATCTACCATGTAGGAGGAGTACAACTCCCTCCTCGAGAACCAGACTTGGGATCTCATTCCCCTTCCTTCTGGGAGGAAACTTGTCAGATGCAGTTGGGTCTATAGGACCAAGAGTGTAGCAGATGGACAGATCAACAGATGCAAAGCCAGGCTTGTCGTCAAAAGCTTTTAGCAAGTTCATGGTATTGACTATGATGAGACCTTCGCTCTAGTAATGAAGATGGGTTCCATTCGATTAGCCCTTGCCATTGCGGCAACCAAGGGATGGGAAGTCCATTAAATGAATGTGAAGAATGCATTTCTTCACGGTGATCTCTCTGAGGAGATCTACATGAAGCAACCCCAAGGATTTATGCAGGACTCATCTTTGGTCTGTCGACTGAAGAAGTCACATTATGGCCTCAAGCAGGCTCCGAGGGCATGGTATGCCAAGATGGACTCCTACCTATTGTCACAGAACTTTGTACGTTGTAAATCAGACCCAAATATATACATGCTCAGGACGGTTGATTCACTTCTACTTTTAGTTCTATATGTCGATGATTTGTTGATCACCGGTTGCTTGACTTCAGCGATAGCTGCAGTCAAGAGGATTCTTCATGACAGGTTTTTTATGACGGACATGGGTCCGCTACACTTCTTCCTTAGACTTGAGATCAGTCAGGATGCATCAGGCATCAAACTGTCTCAAGCCAAGTATGCACGAGATCTCCTTGAGAGATTTCACAT
>JASDQU010026771.1:7783-24388 GCA_032191745.1 Picea mariana
CCACAAAATGATTTTGCATATAAATGTTTAGATGTTTATTTTGAGCATCGAAACTCTCCTCCTCCTTTTTTTTTTAAGGTACATTTATCTTATTTATACATATTTGTTAATATCAATTGTTTTGTTTCTCTCATTCCTCTCTTCTTTGACCAATGCCACAAAATGTTTTTGTATATAAATGTTTAGATGTTTATTTTGAGCATAGAAACTTTTTTTTAGGTACATTTATTTTATTTATAAATATATGTTAATATCAAATGTTGCGTTTTTCTCATCTTTGATCAATACCACAAAATGATTTTATATATAAATGTTTAAATATTTATTTTGAAAATCTAAACTCTCCTCTTTTTTTAAGGTACGTTTATCTTATTTACACATATTTATTAATATCATGTGTTATGTTTCTTTTAAGGGTTAAGGGTTATGTTCTATATTCATATATATTTTCACAATCTGAAAAACTTTATTTGCAAGTCATATATATATATATATATATATATATATATATATTCTTAGAAACATGTCCCCACCACACTTCAAGAAGATGAACCCTATAACTTTAAAGACGCATGCGCCGAAATTAATTTGTATGTGATTCGTCGATTTTGGGGATTTTTAAACTCTCACACTTCTATCCTTACAAAACTAAAAGAAAAACAAACCGAAGCCCACGTAGATTCTGAAAACCGACAGAAAACATATTTTCATAGAATATACCTCCCACTTATGAGAACGGTATTACCATGGAAAACATATAATCACAAAGTATACATCCATCAGCATGATAATGAAACACTTAACATGCTTGAATTGACATTAGTCATTTATATGCTACAACCGTAGTCAAAATTCTACAAACTTTTGTAAAGATTTAATTCCCTTTTTCATAGAAAAAGATTTAATTCCCCTTATATCATTCACATGTCACATACTTAACATCCATATCACTCTGACTAGATTGAAATTTAAAGCAATCTTGTGGGTGCCAATCACTTCAATTCGGTAAGAGTGCCAATTCCACTCAATTTATTAAAGCAATCTTGTGAGTGCCAATCACTTCAATTAGCTAAGAGTGCCAATTCCACTCAGTTTTTAACCCTTTTCCTCAGTAAATATATAACTTTACAAAATTAATTTAATCATATCACCCCTCATCAAAGACTATGTAAAGCTACCTATAAAAACCCTAATTGTTAAAAAAAAAAAAGAGTAAATAAACATTATTATTAATTTGTATGGCATTTGGCCAAATTTTAAATACTCCAAACATCTCGTTAATGAAAAAGGAGCAAAGAATGTGTTTTTATTATAATAACTAAACTTTTAAAGCGGTTACTTATACTATGGTGACATACATGAGGTCACTACCCAAACAAATGGCAACATAATTAGGGCATCTTGTTATATAAAATTTTTATTATAATAACTAAACTTTTGAAACGGTTACTTATACTATGGTGACATACATGAGGCCATTACCCAGACAAATGGAAACATAATTAGGGCATCTTGTGATTTGAAAAAATTTCATATGAAGTCATTTTGTTGGTTCATAACAAGTATTCTCCGAAGAAGAAGAGAAGAAGAGTAAGTAATTTAATTAGTTGTAAATTCAATGTTGTTTAATTGTTCTAAGGCTTTTTTTTTTTCGTTGGAATCACACAACATAAATCTGTATGAGATCACAATTTTATGTTATTTAAATTGCATTTTTAAATGCAAAAATGGATTCTCCATGCTGAAAAAATCTTGGAGCACTAGGATTATACAGATTTAACCACTCAAATATACACATCCAACAATATCTCTCCGGATTTCGAGCAAATATCCCCATAAAGTATGTTCAGAAAAAGAGAAAAAACATAGCACATTTAGACTACGAAAGATGCAAGTTCCAAACATATCCATAATGTTTTTCCTATATTGGAAGATCTTGTAAAATGCATGGTTTAATTCCATTGAAAACCAATTCCATGTTTTTTTAAATCACTTTCTCCATTATCATGATTTAAACTTTGAGGTAACTCCTTTCATGATAAATCCTTGAAGTACTCTGCAACTATCATATGCAATCGTAATAAGCTATCCATTCACTTTAGTAATCCCTAAATCACTTGGAAATAGTCTAACACTTCTTTGTATATTTTGAAAGACAAAATATTATAGCCATTTCAAAGAAATCCGTCTCGACTTAAATTGAGATGTTCATTTCCAACAGTTAACGCACTTTTATGACACATTGTCAACGGGAAGGGGAGATTCAGACCGGGGTTGTATATTTAACCTAAGTCGTTTGGTATAATCTACCTTGATGTGTTTATGTCTCCTTTAGCCAACTAGGATTCTAAAAACAACTAAACAATGTGAACTAACTAAATATACAAATCTAACAATCAACTCTTTAATTACAAATGATTAACCAATAGTGTTTATGTACAATAGCTATATACAATTTACAAGGTTTAAGAAAAGCCTTGTGAAAATAGTTGTTTTAAGATAAATGGATCTAAACAAGATTAAATATAAACAAAATTATTCTAATACTTTGAATACCAAACTAATAAACAATGAATGAATATGATTGTAAATGATATGAAAAAAATAGAYAAAGCATTTAACRTTTAAATGATGCAATCACTATTTATTCACAAATTAACAAATTAAATAAATAATACACTAACTAACCTCTGGTATTAAACTAGATTCATCTCTYTGTATTTGTGTGAGCTCCTCTTGTCCYGTGTCAAGTGTAAACCTATGAAAAAAGCAAGAAAATACTTCCTGAAGAAACTCAAAGAAGTCTTTTATATTCTGGAACGAGCTTATGACTACAGRAAGACAAATGATTATATATCATGTGACCTYGAAATKTCCAATAACTAAGAATGAAAGAAATTCCAATTCTYGGTAATGGTGTTACCAACTATCTAGTATTAGATGTAAACTCAAAATACTTGAATAGATGATRAGTCACAGATATAAACTGAATCAAAAGATAATGAACGGCATAAAGAAAAACACAATATAAAATACTATATGCAGACTAAAGCTAGTTCGATACAAATAACATTTCACATCTAGAAATTACATGAGAAAACAATGAAAAACMCTACACACTCTCCACAGGTCGAAATCCAAAGAGTAAACTGTGTTCCCATATAATTTTAAAAAAATATGGCCATCATATGGTCTAGGAGGAATTGCCCTTATCACTAGGCAAACATTTCTATTTAAACAAGTTTTTAATCTATTCCTGCTATCATGCAAGATAGAGGGAGATGTTTTAAAATAAGCTTTTACTAAAATAAAAATAACACAAGATAATTGTGTTGAAGTCTTTCAATACAAAACAATTACATTATTAAGCATTGTTTTTCAAAACAAAAAATTACTAGTCCACTAAATGCTCAACCCATGACTCATTCCCTTAATCGTAGCTCATCAATCTGATGTCCACTTGAGACAATGAAAACGGAAATAAAAATTAGACAATAATCAAAACAAATAATTCAAAATACAAGCTACATAATCTTTCGATTCTGTAGCTCGTCTAAAATAAAAATAAAATCAAAACGAATTTACTCATTATCCAAACATAATCAAATCGTGAAATACAAGGGAACTATTTACCAATTCAGAAATTCGAAAGAGAGACATTAGACAAATCCGAGTTTATAATAGTATTAAAATTGGTGGAATTTTTTAATCACCACATTCCCGATCTCTTAACACGCTTGCTGGCTTTGTGTGAATTCGATCGAACGTAGGCTTTGAGTTCATCATTTTCCCTCTCAAGAACTGAGTTTTGAGTGGCCACTTGATATACTTTCTCTTGTAAGTAAGGAATATCTCGGTAGTACCTTTCAATCCAGTCAAAACAATTCTCACAATACACCGGTTCATAATTCGGTAAAGATCGAGTCTGATCTATAGTGGGTGACTTACCATGTCCTATGATTCTTTTGAGATCATACTGAATCCTGAGTAACCTTCTTGTTCCTTTAGAAAAGGAGGAAGATTGGACAGGAAATCGTATGGGGAATATCAACGTTGGTATCATCAACAAGTGAGGATTTTTCTTGCACAAAAATGGGCTTTGTATGCTTGAAAACCCTTCCCAATATTGCAACGACTTGCATTAATTTTCCCTTAGCCTCGCTTCAGGTGAAATAGAGGAACAAGGAATAAATTAATTAACTGATATGAGGAGAGGGAGGATCTGACTCTTCTATAAACCTAGACACCTGAGAACTGGATTGAAACTCTAAGAAAAATGAAAAAACAAACCTTACCTCAACCGAACATAATTTCTGAAATATTGTCCTTCAAAGAATGAGACGTATCTATGGAATGGTCTATCTTATGAAGAAACTTCCTTTGTATAGAGTAAATTAACCCATTTAGGAAATGGGTTTCTCATGGTTTCTCCAAATTGTCAACCGTTGGCTTGGAAATCATCTTGCAAAAACATGTCTATGTTATACAATTATGGGTTTGTAAAACCTCAAAGTCATTTGGTTACGATATACCAGCAGGAGTAGCAAAGGGGGAGCAGTTTTGAAACCACACGAAATAGAGGGTAAGCTCTACATTTTTGAAGGAGACCCGATACCTAAGGCTTCGAGAGAAATCCACCATAGTGACCACTTGAACTGTTGAATGGATGTTGAACCAGAGGACATGCAAAAATGAAAACCTCCTTCTCTAATGACCACCAAACCCAAAATAGAGACTTAACACCCGAGGCAATGAATGCAAGCTTGTGCTAGCAAGACAAAGGAGTAATTGTTTGAAGGCATGATTTCAGTCATGTACCAAAACGATAAGATTGCGATATGACTACAAGTGATAGAATTCATATTTCAAATTACACCAAAGTTATTTTTTAATGCACAATCGTAGATGTGGTAACTTGATAATCAAAACATCCAAAGAATAAAATTCCTAAGGCATATCTGCAAGGTGGACAACTCATGCGCTAATGGTAAGAAGGTAACCCATAATACGATAGGTTCACAATCTTTTAAGGGGCTTAAAATTATTAGATGCCCTTAAGTGTTCATCCAATTTTATAAAATGAAAATCTATAAACTGTATGATGAGTCCAAACCAAAGATTGTTCTAGTTTCATTCTTATAGCCATGAAATTTAACAAAAAGAAAAAACCAAGAGATTAAAAGAAATGAAATCACACACACAACTAATCAAACGATTTTCTCAAAACAAAAGATGATAGAAATCTTTGCAAGAATAAAGAGGAAGCTACAGAAAATTTTATCCCATTAAGGTGATATTTTATATTGATAAAATCGAAACAAATATCTGGTTTTCAACAATGGCGACACGTTGGGCGAAACAGTTATCTCTTCATCATCAGAACTTTATATCAAGGAACACATAACTCAGATAGTTACTAGAAACAATTAAAAGACAGATCAATCATTTTGACATTAACTCAAAAAAATAACACAGTCATACCATCGAATAAAGTTTTGTCCCAAAACTTGTAATCCTAAATTTCATCTCGACCAAAGGGGTATCGATATTTATACAAGTAACTCAAATACCATTGACATGGCCATTGCTACTAGCAGGCATTTATAGCATCGACATGGATATCATTTAACCCTCTCCAGTACTTCAATCCCATCCAAAAGTCATCCATCTATGATAAAAAAATATCTTGACACCCGATCAATTTAAAAAAAAAATTCCTGGGGATCTTCGAACCTGACATTACTTCAATGCCAGCAGGCCTGTTCAGTACCCCGATGAAGTTGTCTTGGTATCATGTGTACATTTACCCGCTTCCAACATACCTGTTCAGTATCCCGATGGGTTTACACACAATTCCCACACATTACAGTGCTTCCAACTCTCTAAAAGTGTTTACAAAATTTTCAGAAAGTTCAAGATAACAAGAGAGCGGGGTGATACTGAAGATTTCACAGCCAGGCAATCGTAGTATTGATATTTAGAATTGTTCTTTCGTTCTTTGAGAACTGATAACTTTCACCATAATTTAGACATTTAGATTTCAGCCAAGAAATCATCTCAGGAATGGGGAAGCGCTTTGAGTTGTTCCCATTAGAACTGGGATAGCGTAAGAAGTTTTAAATATAATCATATTTCCCTGAGACTTCAACAAAAATCGGGAACAATGATTGGAAAAAGACTTATTGTAACTTATATGAGTTTAGAACTTAACGTGGAAATGCATTGAACTGTTCTCAACTGCCTCTTGTGAAATATCCAATTCCCTTCAATAAGGAATGGTGATTCAGAAATAATCATTAAGGAAACAAGAAAAACCAAACAAAATGAAAAAGAAAACAAAAGAAAACGTAAGATGAAAATATTTACAAGAGGGGTAAATCTGATTTCTTAGGTGAATTATTTCTCGAGAGACTAAAAGAAAATAGAAAAATCCTTATTAATATGAGTGCAGTCCTACTCGTGGCACCTTGGGTCAGGGTTGAATTCGGGTGAATTGATAATTCAAATTTACTTATCTCTTTACATTTCATTTTAAAATTGTCATGATAATAATGCGTTTTTGAAAAGAAATATCCAACGAAAAGTAGAGAGAAAAGGATTAAAGTGGACTTCCCTGGCTACATTCATATTATGTTTCTCTTAGTGTACCCACTTGTGTTTATAACTGCATTATTACAAAAAGAAACATTGAGAAAGAAAACTAAAGGAAACCTAATCCTAAACCTACTCTAACTACTAAACAAATCAAAAGGCTAAGTAAAATTGTATTTCCAGTGCATCCACAAGAATATCTTCAATCTTGCAAGGCATAGAAAGTTGGAAATCAGAATAAAAGAATGTAGTATTTGCATATATGAAAGAAATATGTCATGCTTACCTCCTATATATTCAAAAAACAAAGCAAGCACTACCTTACCATTCTTTTGAAACTTCTTGATGTATGAATCCTCCAGCCATTCTGCAATCCTGTCATAAAAATTAGGATGCAAATTATGACTTCGACGAACTAGATCCATCAATGGGGAACACATCATAAGAGGATTCATGAAATCAATTAGATTACAGCTTTGAACACTTCCTTCGATGACATGGACCATTTCAGAAGGCGAAGCATAATCATTAAAATTCGAACAAACCAAAGAATGAATATGCAACGTAGAATATTTGATCTCGATAAGAATGAGTGCATTGTCTTTTTCAAAAAGAAATCATGTAAAATCATCTTGCAACATTTCTTTTTTCCATGCGACTGATGAATGTGAAAGAACGTTGAATCCGACTTAATAAATGTTATGTTCGAAATTAATTTCACCAAATCTTAGTATATCAAAAAGATTTGATTGTGATAGAAAAGAGTAAGATACTGTGGGAAAAGTATCAAGTCCACCGGAATCTAAGAAGAGATCGAGATATAAAGAGTAAAAGAAATCAGAAATGAGCACATGAAAAGAATCTCTTGAGCTATGATATTTAACAATGGTATTCTCAAGACATTTTTCTTCACTTTCCTTAAGACTTTCATTCTGTTTTGGCGATAAATATTGAACATAATATGATCGTATAAACTTTCCTCATGTATGATAGACAATTCAAAACTTTCATGACAAACATCTAATCTTTCGTGTGGATAAGGTATGATTTGTGGATGAAGGTTTAAGGTTTCTTCTTCAAATTGCAGATTTACATCTCTAGTCAGTTTCATAGGAATGTTAGAATGCTTAAGATCATTTTCATCACCTAAGTGTTCTTCAATAACTGAATTTAAGTACTTATTAGAGCACAACTTAGAAGAATATTGACATTCACCTTGACCCAACATCATATCTTCTTCCATGATGGTCAAGGACTGAATATACAATGCTTTAGAGGAAAAACTAGTTTTATTATTAGTAAGAACCTTTTCAATAGATTCTACCTCCCTTGCTTGTTCAAAATTTTTAGATGGATTCCTCTCATCCTGCAAACAAAATTCTTCTTGCAATTGAGTGATAGGATTTGTAACTAATTCGTCATTTGCGATTGAAAATGGTTGGATGAAAAGGGAACAAACATTAGAGATGATATTTTGTACAAATGGCATGTCATCAAGTTGAAAATTACAGAGAACATGATGGATGCCTGTAAAAAATACATCTCGAGATGAATTGTCATTGATTAGTAAAGCCTGAAATTCTTCACATAATTGATTGTAATCATAGATTTCAAAAGCATGCAAAAATTTCTCTACATATTGAAAGCAATCAATAATGTGATATGCTAGAAAAGACTGAAAACAACGTTTAATCTGACCCCTAAAAGTAAAAGAAAACAATCTGCATAAAACCTTTAAATCAAAAATATCATGCTTGATGCATTTACACCAAAACTTGTTAAGATGGTCTTTTGCAGATACAYCCCCCCCACCATCAAAGGTGATTTTGGACAAGCGATAGACTGTCTCGTTGGGAATATCARGTAATGAGAAGTGGAAATCATTTTCCAACACAGTGATTGACAGAGCCATGGGGAATTAAATACATTCAAAACAAAGACTCTTGCAAGGCCAGCTTGTCAGTTTGGCCTGCCTTTTAGTGCATTTTAAGATGACACAGAAGAATAATTTATAAATTTGGAATTATGACAGGACAAGGGGTAAAACATTTAATCATTAAATTTACCTCGACCCTCCTTCTAGCACCATTTGTTGAGTGGCATTTATGACACACCRTCAMTGGGAAAGGGAGATCCGGACTGGGGTTGTCTATTTAACCCAAGCAATTTGGTATAATCTACCCTGATGGGTTTTATGGCTCTGTTATCCAACTAGGATTATAAAAACATCTAAAAGATGTGAACTAACTAAAGATACAACTCTAACAATCAACGCTTTAATTACAAATGCTTAACCARCAATATTTATGTACAATAGCTATATACAATTTACAATGTTTAAGCAAAGCCTTGTGAAAATAATTGTTTTAAGATAAATGGATCTAAACAAGATTAAATATAAACAAAATTATTCTAATACTTTGAATACTAAACTAATAAACAATGAATGAATATGATTGTAAATGGTATGACAAAAATAAACAAAGCATTTAATGTTTAAATGATGCAATCACTATTCATTCACAAATTAACAAATTAAATAAATAATACACTAACTAACCTCTCGTTGATTCAATAGTATTAAACTAGATTCATCTCTTTGTATTTGTGTGAGCTCCTCTTGTCTTGTTTCAAGTGTAAACCTATGACAAAATAAATCATAATACTTAATGAAGAAACTCAAAGAAGTCTTTTATATTGTGGAACGCATTTATGACGACACAAAGACAAATGGTTATATATCATGTGACCTTGAAATGTCCAATAATGAAGAATGAAAGATATTCCAATTCTCGGTAATGGTGTTACCATCTATCTAGCATCAGATGAAAACTCAAAATACCTGAATAGATGATCAGTCATAGATATAAAATGAACCAAAAGAGAATGAATGAAATAAAGAAAAGCATGATATAAAATATTATATGCAGAACAAACTAAAGCTAGTTCGATACGGATAACATTTCACATCTAGAAATTACATGAGAAAACAATGAAAAACAATGCACAGTCTACATAGGTCGAAAGCCAAAGAGTAAACTCTGTTCCCATATAATTTTAAAAAAATATGTCCATCATACGGTCCAGGAGGAATTGCCCCTGTCACTAGGAAAACATTGCTATTTAAACAAGTTTCTAATCTATTCCTCCTATCATGCAAGAGAGAGGTAGATCTTTTAAAATAATCTTTTACTAAAATAAAAATAACACAAGATAATTCTATTGAAGTCTTTCAATACAAAATAGTTACATTATTAAGCATTGTTTTTCAAAACAAAAAACTACTAGTCCACTAAACGCTCAACCCATGACTCATTCCCTTAATCGCAGCCCATCAATCTATTGTCCACCTCAAACAATGAAAACAAAAATCAAAATTAGACAATAATCAAAATAAATAATTCAAAAGAAAAACTACAAAATATTTTGATTCTCTAGCTGGTCTAAAAAAAAAAAGAAATCAAAATGAATTTACTCATTATCCAAACATAATCAAATCGTGAAATACAAGGGAACTATTTACCAATTCAGAAATTCGAAAGAGAGACATCAGAGACATCTGAGTTTATAATTGTATTAAAATTGGTGGAATTTTTTAATCACCACATTCCCCGATCTCTTAACACACTTGTTGGCTCTGTGTGAAGTCGATGGAACGCAAGATCTAAGTTCATCATTTTCCCTCTCAAGAACTGAGTTTCGAGTGACCACTTGATTTACTTGCGCCTATAATTAAGGAATATCTTGGTAGTACCTTTCAATCCAGTCAAAACAATTATCACAATACACCGGTTCATGATTTGGTAAAGGCTGAGTCTGATCTGTAGTGGGTGACTTACCATGTCCCATGATCCTTTTGAGATCATACTGAATCCCTGAGTAACCTTCTTTTTCCTTTAAAAAAGGAGGAAGATTGGACACAAAATCGTATGGGGAATATCAACGTTGGTATCATCAACAAGCGAGGATTTTTCTTGCACAAAAATGGCTTTGAATGCCTGAAAACCCTTCCCAAGAATGCAACGACTTGCATTAATATTTCCTTAGCCTCGCTTTAGGTGAAACAGAGGAACAAGGAACAGATTAATTAACTGATATGAGGAGAGGGAGGATCTGACTATTCTATAAACCTAGACACCTCAGAACTGGCTTGAAACTTTGAGAAAAATGAAAAAAAAAACTTACCTCAACCAAAATAGAATTTCTGAGATATTGTCCTTCAAAGAATGAGACGTATTTATGAAATGGCCTAGTTTTTGAAGAATATTCATGCACAGACAATAAATGAGCCCATTTTGGAAATGGGTTTCTCAAGGTTTCTCCAAATTTTCAACTGTTTTCTCATAAATAATCCCTCAAAAAAATGTCTTTGTTATACAATTACAGGTTTGTAAAACCTCAGAGTCATTTGGTTACGATATACTAGTAGGACTAGCGAAGGGGGGAGCGTGTTTGAAACCACACGAAATATAGGGTAAGCTATGCATTTTCAGAGGAGACCCGATACCTAAGTCTTAGGAAGAAAGCCACCATAGCGACCACTTGGACTGTTGAATGGATGTTGAACCAGAGGACATGCAAAAATGAAAAAATCCTTCTCTAATGACCACCAAACCCAAAACGAAGACATACCACCTGAGGCAATGAATGTAATCATGTGCTAGTAGGACGAAGGAGTAATTGTTTGAAGGCATGATTGTGAGTCATGTACCAAAATGATAAGACTGCGATATGACTACAAGGGATAGCATTCATATTTCAAATTACACCAAAGTTATTGTTTCATGCGCGATCATAGATGTGGTAACGTGATAATCAAAACATCCAAAAAATAAAATTCCTAAGGCATATCCCCAAGGTGGAAAACTCATGTGCTAATGGTAAGAAAGTAACCCATAATACGATAGGTTCACAAGCTTTTAAGGTTCTTAAAATGATTAGATTCCGTTAGGTGTTCATCCAATTTTATAAAAGGAAACTCTATAAACTGTATGATGCATCCAAACAAGAGCTTGTTCTAATGTCATGGTTACAGTCATGAAAATCGAACAAAAAAAAAATGATAGATTAAAAGAAATGAAATCACACACAGAGCTAATCAAACGAATTTTTCAAAACAAAAGATGATAGAAATCTTTGCAAGAATAAAGAGGTAGCTACATAAATTTTTATCCCATTAAGGTGATATTTTATATTGAGAAAATCAAAATGAATATATTTCTGCCAACACCATCCTACAGTTCATAGGATAAATCTCTACTTAAGAGAAAAGCAATGTGTAAAACTCTAAGGTTTCAATGGATGAATATATAATATATGAAGCATATAAATATATTAAGAATTTTTTGCCAAAGAGGTATATGTTCAAAGTTACTCTTAGATTAATAAAACGTTGTATACTCTTAGGTATGTTTTCAAGCATGTAATGACCCTTAAGGTAATTGAATTCATGTTACTTACGTTAATTAGATTTTCTCCTTTCATTTTTGTTTCTCCATGGCTAGACATGTTGGTGAGTGTAATAGGTTCTAAGTTTGGCTATGTTGCTCACATGTAAATTAACATATAAGATCCAATTTTTCTTGATGTGTCAATTCCCATTACTAGATTCTCATGCATGTGCTATAGGCACTAGTTTTATAATATGTCTTTAAATAGTATCTATGAAAGAGTGTAGGATTGAACTGTGTTTTCCCAACCATGATTTATGGTTGTGATTAATATTAATTTTGTCTCTGTCAAATGAAACAAATATTTGGGTTATGAATTAGTTTTTGAATAATGTCTAGCGTATTGACTTTACTAAATTTCCTCCTTGAAAAGATAATATGTAAACCTTGGGTTTTTTTGTTGTAGGGTAGTGCCAAGATTAGCGGAAAATCATTAAGTGAATGTGGTAGTTTACAAAGAACTATAGCCTTGAAATTGGTTTCTATATTTCCATTTATATTGTTATAAACAAACTATTAATTAACGATACCCATTGATTTATTGGATAAAATAATTTAAGAATGTCAATCATGTAAACAAATTAGTTAGTAACAAGTACATGAAACTTACATTAATCATTTATTTTCACTCAACGTTCTTAATTTTCCTTGCTTTTCATTTTTATACTAATTGCACCTACCCGTTTGCAACAACATAAAAATTATTCCCTATCTCAATGAGTCTTCTAGGTTGAATCATGTTCAAGTTTGAGAAGAAGTCTCTTCTAGATATCGTGTCCCTGGATGCACCACAATCCATGTATCAACCATTTAAACAATCAAATTCAATGTCAATGTAGTAAAGGATGTCCCTTCTTCTAGTATATCCCATTTGTTTTCACTAATATTGTTGCCATATGTTCTATGTTTTGTTTTTTCATACTTCTCCCATTAGTCTCCTGTAATATGTTTCAAGCACCTTCCATTATACACAAAATGCAAAGAAAAAGATATGGTATTTCAGTTCATAACAACCTTTTCTTTTGAGATTTCTTCTCATGAACATTTGATTTGATTCAAATGGCCTTAAATTTTGTAATGAAATGATTAAGAGACTTTGATGAAATTGTGTCTAAAATTTCAAGGATTCCATTCAATGCTTGAATCTTGGTTTTCCTTTCTTCTTCATAAACAATTTTGATTTTGTTCCATACTTCTTTAGCAATTTATGCATAAAACAATCAATTGAGGATTGATTATTAGAATCGTTTAAATATGTAGTATGCACTTTTCTCTTAACAAATGAAAAGCAAACCACATAATCCTTTTAAAATTATATAAAAAAGCATTAAGAGTTTTCTTTATGCATTCAGAAGAATTGTCTAGGGCGATGACTAAGAATATAAATTGTAGATTTACATTTTCCTAAGGCATGATAGCTCTCATATTTGAAAGTTGGAAGTTCTCGTTCTAGAGTTTTTCACAGATTTTTTCAATTCTCCTTGCTTGTCTGTCTCAAAATGACTACCCACTTTCATTTCCTCTCATCGATTCTTGTCTTTCATTGAGATTTTCACTTTAACTACATAATGTTTGTGGAGTTGTTCAATATGAAGAAACGTGAGATCCTTTTTTAAATGTCACAGTAATGATGGAGTGCATGTCTTGGAACATTTCTGAATTTGGGGACAAAAGAGAATGCACACTTTTGATGTTACCATATAGAAACTTGTAAAAAGAGTTTTAGTTGAAAACCTTATCTTTGTTCCTACTTGATCTAGGTGGATATTGGTGGTCACCCACCTATTCCAACTTGCTCCTCTTATCAGTTTTTAATTCAACACGTTCTTCTGTACTTCTTTGTAATTGTGGGTTCTACATTTTCGGGGTTGTCTGAAACCCTGCAAATCTTCCAGATGGAGATTGGTTGCCACCCACATAATCCAACTAGCTTATTTTGGAAGTTTTCATGTCAGTGCATATTTTTATATTTCTAGGGTCATTATTGGGTCCTAAACAATGTTTTTTTTGCGTGCCATAGTCAAACTATAAACAAAGTTAAACTTTGACAGTATAATGCATAGTTCTCTAAAAGACCTTTCCAACAGGCTATCATCTGCCTAAAACCGAGATCGTATGCAAAGGTTATGACCCTGGGAAGTCAATGTACTAACTTATCCAAACGGGGCCCACATGACTTTTGGTGTTTCATCTCTTAGGGTTAGGTTTTTGGATGTCTAGGGTTTTTGCATTCATTCTTATCATAAAAAGGCCTTCACAGCGTCATTGTAATCATCTTCTAGTGAATGAGCATAGTCATCACATCTCTTCTTAGAGATAAAGCTACCACCATTCTAGTGACTCTTGCACTCTGTATTTTTATAGTCTCTTTACAATTCTTTCATTAATAGAAATCAAGTATTGATGTATTTCTCTGTTTCTAGAAATTTTCATGATTATTTCATTGGAATATCTTTGGTTTCATTTAGTGCTGAAAATAATCCGGATCACTACTTCATTCATATATAGTCACTTGGAGGGACTTAAATTGAAAAATATTGAGAAAATGTTTGTACCTCGAAGGACTTGATTCCTCCAGACACATAATAAGTCCAAAATTAAAATGAATTTACACATTTACCTATAGTATGTGAGAACTACTAAACCAAAATTTTCACAAAATAAATATTAATAGATACAATAAAGTTTTTAGATTTTGTACTTTTATTTACTTATTAAACTTATAAACTTATAGATAAAAGGTTTTTTAGGTTTATGTCTTGTTAGCTCCTAGAGTTTACTCTTGACTACAATAGATAAAAGTATAGGCACCTCAAAATATAATAATTTGTGTTTTGGTTGATGGATTAGGTAATTGGAATTGGGATATCAAAATCAAGGGAAACTTCTCAGACTCATCTACTACATCTCATGGATCGAAGGAAAATAAAATTAATATTAAGACACTTTAGATTAAATGAGTGAAAGAGGGAAGAAAGGAGAAGCACATATGTAAATGTATCAATCTCACAATTTGTTCAATTAACACGTCCACAAGGTTGAATATTCTATAACCAGAAAAGCTTTCCAATTATGAACTGAAATACTTGAATGAAACTTATGAAATATAGGAAATCACAATAAGGCTTACTGTTTAAGAATATATAATTCATATACCATTAATGTATGCTACATCAATAATTATCTCATGCAAATAAGAAATAAAAGAACTGTTAACACAAGAGACACAATCTGATATTGAACTCACAATATTTCTTCAGTAATGAAACATATTCATTAAGTATGTAGTTTTTCATATAAAATATATATTTACAACCAATGCCTAAACCCAAAACTCAATCCCCTCCTCAACTTTCATTATGTTCTTTATAGATACAAAATTGATTAAAAAATAGATCTAAGATTCATAATTAATGGATCAAAACCTAATCTTAGGAACAAAACTATTGTGATAAATCTTACCATGTGGACAGACTAAGCTCCCCTTTGGACCAAGACTCCTATATTTGGTCCAAAGACATAAGAGAACAAGTGGTTACTACTTTCCCTATAAATCTAACTGAATCAACCAAGCAATACAAAGAAGAAGAATGTAGTGCACCTTGTCGCAATGTTCATCCTCACTTCTCTAATTCCAACGCTTGATCTCCAAGCTCCTCATCGTAACTGAAAACCTGGAAAGACTAGTAAAGGAACTCCTCCTCCTACTTTAGATGATTACGTAAAGAATATCTATCTATGAATACTGAAATGACAATAGAAAAGAAAATGTAGAACAAATGAACTTGAAGGGAATAGGTCAAGTTGATATTAATTGGAAAGCCAAAGAATGCACTTACAAAGCATGATGGATGTTAGGGTCCTAACCTGCACATAGGTAGATCAATATAGTCGGATGTAATAAAGGTCAATATTAATAAGGCCTTTCAATAAAATAGAATAAGGCATATGTAAGAAGACATAATAGAAGCTTCCGCTTCTAGAAGGATCTTCCTCTAGATTCTTCTCTTGATAGATATATTTAGTATAAATAAGGGTCGAGGGTATGAAAACCCTAGCTTGGAGATTATTGTAACAGAGCATCACTCGACTGGAGGTTGCCCCCTCGAAGAGGCCCGTGAACATTGCTTTATGAATCAAAGTGCTATTTCTATTGTTCTTATATCATTTCTATGTTATTGTGGAGATTATGCTGGTTATATTACTATTATTTTGCCATTTCTAGCATTTTATTTTTGTTTTGCATATTTATTATATCTGGTATCTTGTAAGTGGTATCAGAGCACTTTCCTTGGTAGAAATTGTGGGAATTTTTTTTCAGGGTAGAGATGTATTCCAACGTCTTTAAGCCACAAAGATATGTCATTACGTGCATAAACCCGCAATTGAGGGATTCATACATATAGGAAATACAAGTGGTTCTTAAGCGCACATCTGTTGGCCACCCTTGTAACCCCTGTTGGTACCCCTTCGAGTGGTAGTGCATCAGACAACACCTGTGTACGAATCAGCCTAGATTTCCTGAAGGCCTCTTTAGATATACCTATCAGCCACGAGACTGCTA
>JASDQU010026774.1:28947-39412 GCA_032191745.1 Picea mariana
AATCGTGCTCTGTTTCTTGTTAACCGACACCGGATTTGACACCCATTGGGTCAGATGGATAGGGTAGATAAAAACATCTTTCAGAAATTTCTCGACTTCAAACTTAATGGTTGCTTCTTTCCTGGGATTAACTAGATGAAGCTTATGCCAAACTGGCTTGGCATCAGGATAAGTTGTGATTTCATGTTCGACTATTCTTGGATCAATGCCTAAAATTTCCTCGTAAGACCAGGAAAAAACGTCGCGGAATTATTTTAATAGATTTGTGTAGATTTGAATCTCTTTGGAGGAACAGTTAGTTTTGACGAAAACATTCTCCACGATGACCGGGGTTCTAGAGATATTAATCGGTATAGTTTCATCAATAGTTTCCATATTACCCTCAGCATAAACCTCATGTGTAGCTAAGGGATTAATAGGACAAGACCTATCTCCAGTCATAGTCAAGGTGAATTCTCTTTCTTTGATTCTGCTTAACTTTGGGAGGAAGTATGATCTGTGATGGAGATCGTCCCAGGGTTTGTTCGGACTAGTCATTGCTTCAATTATTGCTTTGTCAAAGGGATGTACTAAGTCTAACAAATGGGTATCAGTGAGAGATCCTTGAGCCCAAATAGGTTCTAGAATCGGATCTAACTCTTGTGCAAGAGTTGGATCTGTGTCAGTCGAATCTTGCTGGACTAAAGAGTATGCTACTTCATCTATGAACAAGGGCATGGACATGCCAGGGTACCTTGTCCCTTCCATCGTGGCTGATGGGGAAGGAAGTATCCACGGATCATTGAGGTAAGTCGTGCGAAATGACGAAACTTGGAAAATCTCAACCTTATGGTGGTTTGATATGAACTTGAAATCACCTTGAGGGGGCGGGTAATTGAAGGTACCCATCAAAGATGGGCATAAACCAACCCCTACATTGACTACACCTGATTGGGGATGATCAATCATTAGGAGCACAGATGCTCCTAGTGAAGGGTCAGGTCTAGAGAAAGACAATTGATCAATGGTCACAATCCGGTCCTCATGTGGAACCAACAAGACCCAGAAAATGTAGCAACCACTGCTTGCATAGAATAAGTCCAACTCCTTCCTAACAAGAGATTGTAGTCGAGGGATGCGTCGCCTACTTCTACCTCGACGCACATGGTCTTCCCTCCTTGCTGCATGGGGAAAGAGGGAATGATTCCATGTGGTCGAAATGAATGACCGTCAAAAGTAGTGAGAAGAGTAGGTGATGGAGAAAAATTAGGCTGGCCAATGGCCTTCCAACATGCCAATGACATAACACATGTCGAGGCGCCCTCATCAACCACCGTGCAGAAAATGTTTCAAGTAAAAGTTTTTGTGGGGTGAGCCACTACTATCTGAAACGTTATGTGGTAAGGTAGACAAGGTTTTAAGTCAGTTGTATCCAGCATGATTATACCTAGATTACAAGTCTCGGTAGATCCTAAAGCGGGTAACAAAGCTTTCCTCTGGGAAGGGCAGCTTTGGAGGACCTCCAAAGCAATCATTGCAAAAGGGGTTTGGGACAAATCCTCCACCACACAGTAGTTCTGGGTAGCCCTTGCATTTGGGTTGTGAGAAGCTTTCTTGAACGCACCTTTTGGGATGCATGTCATGGTTTCGCCCAAAGTCCTCTCGATCTAGAGAGGAAGAGATGGGATTTCATCTTCTTTGCCCTTATTAGAAGTGCTTGGTTCACTGTAGTCATGTGCTCTAGTCGATATAAAAGAATCACCTTTCATCTTATACAAATTCATGCATGTAGGATTATTCAAAGATGGAGAGGGTCCTTGACTGCCCCCTTCCATGCTTGTAGAGGATTGGGTTAGATTTTACCCATGTTGAAATGGATTGGTTAACATGGCAGGTAGTTGTTGTGTCACAAATTTTTGGGCCTCTGGAAGCCAGGTACATTGGTGGGTCAGGTGGCCTTCCGTGCACAGGTTGCACAGATACCTCGCCTTCCATTTCTCAATGTTTCCCCTGCCAACATTAGTAGTAGGTTTCTTATCCTCCTTACCCTTCTTTCATTGTTTTTTCTTTCTTTCAGGCTGTTGGGTGGCCTTTGGATTTGTCGATTTCATGTTGTGTACATCCAACGTTTGGGTAGGGGGAGCAACCAAAACAGTAGTTTGGCTAGTCGTTGTGTGTTGTATTGACAATTATTGCAATTGCTTTGTCAGTTTTTCAACAGGCTTTGTTTGTGCTGAACCAACAATACCATCGACATGTGGTCCAACTCTCTGTCTAGTTTTATCAAGTATTGAGCATGGCGCATCTGGAAAGATTTTGTATAATAAACCAGAATGAGAGTAGATTAGCTCAAGCTGTTGAGCTCTCATGATGGCATATTCTTCGAAAAACACTCCCGATGTCATGATGTCTTTGGATAACTATGGGACCAAATACTTAAGGAACCACTGTAGCAAGAATGTTGGTGGGACTAGCACCTTAACTAAACTTTTTTGGCATCTCCATTCTCGGATGTGATCAGAGATATGGTCTGCCTTTTTCTGTTCGAAATTGGCCAACAATTTTGTGCCAGTGTCGTATCTCACAGGTAATTGGAAATAGTTTAGGAAATCCATTGCCAATTCACTGAAGAAAGAGTATCTTGAGCGGTTGACCTCAATGTAACATTTTGCGACACTCCTAATGAGAGTACGTTGAAATAATCACAACTTTATGGAGTCGTCCTTCAATGAGTTAGACAAGCACCAAAGATGGAAGGTGGTCACATGATCTCCTGGATCTTCTTTAGTCTTGGCTTCGAACTTTGGTATGTCCAAAGGCAACTTTGTCGACATAGGGGACCAATGCGGATCGTGACAGATAGGGTCATTCAAGAACCTTGTCAAGTCTGGCAAATGCAAGGTTGCCAGGAAAGGTAGTTTGGATTGTTGGTGATAACCATGGAAAAAGGGACCTAGAGTTTGACTGGCACTAGGTTGCCAGAAAAAGTTCAGCTGCTAGCCTGGGTTCTGGTAAAAACCATGGCCATGACCAATGTATGGATTCTGCATGTGAGGAGACATCATCGGCTGATTCCCAAAATAGGACGTAAATGGTTGGGCATGCATTACATTCGGAGGACTTTCGGAAGGGTTACCCCATGCCAATCCCATGGGCATAGGCATAGTACCTTGTCCGGGGTTCCATTGGTTGTGAAAATAATTTCCCTAGATCAACATTCCTGATGAGGGAACTGATCCCTGCCAAGAATTCCAAGGTCCTGATGTAGAAGAAGTTCCTGGGTTTGCCCCCTATGCAGGAATAGTACCTTGCATAGGAATAGGTTGTCTGTAACCAAGGTTGCCCCCAGTCGAGAAAGAAGCTAATGAGAAAGTGTTGTTACCAAATGCACTAAACAAAGAAAATGATGTTGAACCTACCGACATATTATGAGAAGGTGTTCCTTGACTCCTTGCTCCAAATAAACTATGGTCTGTGGGTGGCCCGATAGATTGCTGGTGGGTGCCACCGAGCAAAGGGGACAAAGGAGGTATATGGCCTCCCCCTTAAGGGAAATCATTAAAATTAGTTGAAGTGCCCCCCATGTGTCCTTGCATAAAATCATTAGAGATCCCTACCCCCAGACCTAAAGTCTGTAAAGTGGAGTAGGAAAGTACAGGACTTGTACCTCAGCTAGGCATTTCGTATGAGAACGGAGGGCCTGTCACACTTAATGTGAAAGGGGCAGTGTTCACCACCATAAACATGATTGGACCACTACTCAAGGTAGAGGCTGTTGAGACCATGGTGGCTTGGACCAATGATGGTGGGTTAAGAGGTGGAATATCCCCTATGGTGACAATTGTAGTGGGAATTGAAGAATTCCTAGAAGAAGTGGCAACATTTTCTTCCATTGTTGTGTGCGACACTGTCTGGCACACGTAAGGGTGAATCTGTATGATGATGGGTGCTGAAAGATCAGTGGTTGGAGTTTCAGATGGACCAAGTGCTTTCGCTCCAAGTTTTAAAATAGTCGTTTCCTCCGAATGTTGGTCGGGTACAATTTCCTGTGACCCGATCACTTCAAAAGACCCTTGTTGGTCTAGCATTTTCCTTAGTGGTGGCGGAGGTGGCTCCAGTGTAACCGATGATAGGCCTAGAAGCCTTCATGACCAGTGGAGCTCATGATCCTCCATTGTGTCAGAAGATCAAAGACACACTAGGGCTTTCTATTCGTTCAAAAACAACACACACTAAAAAGGTCCCTCTAAGATAAAACAAGCAAACACTCAACTAGTTGGAAGAACAGTTACAAAAACCAACACTAGAGAAACTTACCAGTGCAAGTGAAACTTGAGAATGGAAGCACCTCTAGGTATACTCTACAAAGCATGGCCTAATGTCTTTCATAGGTACCGCGAGATACCCCCGCAGTCACCTGTGTATGTCTCTAAAAAAGATAGGCAACTAGGTTGCCATTGCGCGAACAGTCACCAGGCGGGTACAGTCGAAAGTCCGGTAGACCACAATGAGAAAGGTATCGAGCCTAAAACCTGTCAAGGGTATCGAATTCAAGTGGTCTGGAAGACAACTGAGGACCTCAAATGGATTCGATACCCACGAAGCTCCGTGGAAAATGCAATCGACAGAATCCTAAGACAAGCCCTCTATATTTGTTCTCCACTACGATTGGTCTAGCTTTGGAGGGGTTATCTCTACTACCTTTCCACATGTGACCTCATATTTATCCCCTGTGTTAGAGGGGAGTCCTGGATAACTTTCACATTACTAGACTTTGACACTCCCAAACTGAGACTCTAATGTTTGATTTAATGGCCTTGAAGAGTTTCCTCTCCAACCTAATTCAAGGCCCTAACCCTAAACTAGTGAATTTTAGATTTAGTGTTAATTGTTATGGCTTGTCTTAAGTCAAAGGTTATGAAAGTGAAACTAGTGATGCTTGAAAGACGAAAGAAAAAATAAACAAAAAGCTGCAAACAAAATAACTTCTTCTTAACTCAAATCTTAAACAACTTTTCAAACTAAAAAATTTCTAAGATCTTTGAACAACAAACTCAAAGAAGGATTCCACTCGACTACGAGCTACTTATGATCTAAGTAAACCATCAAGAACTTATGAAAGAAAAGAATTTTCCTGGTTACTAATGCAAACCAACACTATTTAACCAAACAAAGAAATAAAAGATTTGTTTTTTATTTGAATGCTCACAAAGCAAAAAGGAAAAATATCAACAAGTAAAAACCAATAAAACTTCTGGTCTAAGCGCAGATCGCAAAGAGTCACTTTAAAACTAACACACAAGAAAATTAAAAATGGACTCTCACACTTGTCTAAAAACCCTATAAAAATAAAATTTTGAGGAAAACTTCTTAATGAAAAAGAAAGCTATTGTTGTGATCAAACCTAAGTTACTGACCACTATGACAAAGACCCAAAAACTTGAGAGGTACAACTCTTGTGAAATAAAAGGATGACTACCTCACCTTAAACAAAACTTTTCTCCACAGGCGCACTGCTGACAGTTCAACAACAATCGTGTGCATGCGAGTTGTATAAAGTCAGGGTGCATGTACACACGTGCTAGTCTTATACAGGCCACATGTATCTCTAAAACTCTAAGACAAATGAAAGGCCAAGCAATACAGCCCAGACAAAGACTATTGGTATTGAGAACCAGGATCTCTTGAAGTCTTAGACACTTACTTTAACAAAAAAAATAAAGCAATTCAAGGAAAACTTCATAGAACAAATCAATCTGAGGTGAAACCTAAGCTATAGACTGCAAACAAAAAAAACTAGAAAGAGTTCCAAAAAACCCCTAAGAAGTATTATTTATGACATGGGAGAGGATGACTGCCTCTCTAGAAGAAATTTTCTGGAATCATACACGCAACTGACACTTCCTTAGCTAGCGTATACATGCGGGCTGTGGGAAGGTAGGGCGTAGGTACATGCGTGCAGACCTTATACAGGACACATGTACCTCCATGGGTCTCGAAAAAATATCCAATCAAGCAAATAAACAGAGATAACTAGTATGGAAGACCAGAATCTCTGTTAGCTTAGACTTTTGCAGAAACTTTAAAAACAAGAAATGAAACCAGTTCTTAAAAATACCCAAGACAAAACATTCCCAGAAACCCTAGAGATCCCCAGTATGGTCGCCAATAATGTTGTGGGTGGGAAATCCCTCCTACAAAATAGAACTAAGGGTTTTATCATGCATGCAGAAATGACCTAAAGATTCTTACTTTTTACCATCATCTCGTGCCTAAACTCCCATTACTCATATGTAAATACAATACTCAAGAGATTAAGTTGACATACCTTATTTTTCATGTTTGATGTCGATCCCTTTTCACACTTCATCGTTCTTTGACTACAAATCTCCTCCCAATGTTGACCTACATTCACTAAAGACAAACAAAGAACTCCACATGCATTTGATCTATGAACTAATTATTTAGAGATTTAATCAATCATATAATCAATATTCCAATAATGACAATCTCATATGGTAGGACAGGAAAAGCAATTCTTTTATTAACTTCACAATGATACCTTACAATGATAAAGTCGACTACTTCTCCTTGATCCTGGTCCTAGGCTCTTATTTCACTGTCTTCCAACTGCGTTTGTCTATACTTCTCTTTGCACAAGGATGGCTAAAGGTTGGGACAAAGGGAATGCTTAATCAGGTATAGTTTCTTTACTATGATTCTCCTTCTTTCAAATGGGACCCCTACCCCTTCTTTTATAGGTTAGAAGGAGATAGGTATTTGGTCGAATGACCAGCCATGCATGGATGAAAGGTTTATTTAACTTACCCAAAGCTATGTGTTATGTCAACAACTTTTCTTTTTTCGTGCTTTTGTACGTACACACGGGTTGTCTTCGGTCAGCTAGCATGTACACGCGTACAGTAATGGAGCAGGGCGTGTGGGCCTTTATAAAAGGGGTTTTTAATAAGAGTTGTTTAGCAGTGTTTTGGCAAAGAAGGAATCTGAGATGGACTGATGCCAGGTAAGCATGTCTGGTGCAAATTAGGGTTATGACAAAAAGGCACAATTCGAATTGGGAACAAGAATGAAAAGGCATAAAATTTTCTACTAGTAGAATATATGAAACATAATCTTTTAAGTGTGAGTCAAATGTGTGACCAAGGTCTTAAATTTACTTTCGATTCACAAAGGTGTGAGATAAGAAAAGAAGGTTTAGGGAAATTGGTCATTACAACTGCAAGAACTTCAAGCAACATATATGTGTTAAGCAAAATTGGAAATGAAAAGTGTTTTCTAGGAAAGGAAGACGAAAGTTGGCTATGGCATAGAAGAATGGGTCACATGCATTTTGATAATCTTGTCAAAGTCAGAAAAAGAGAAGCAGTCAGAGAAATTCCCCAAATCACGAAACCAACCAATACTTTATGTAAGCATTGCCAACAAGGAAAGCAAACAAAGACCAGGTTCAAATCAAAGGAATATTGAAGAACAAAACCACTGGAAATTATGCATATTGATCTAGTTGGACCAACTAGAACAAATGGCTTAAAACGTGAGAGATAGTTTATGTTATTAGTTGATGATTATACAAGAATGATTGCAATTTTCTTTCTCAAGAAAAAGTCGAAAGCTTTTGGAAATTTCAAGATCTATAAGGAAATGGTTGAAAATGAGAGGGATTCAAGAATCAAATGCTTAAGATTGGATAATGGAGGATAATTCTCCTCAAAGGAATTTATGGACTACTGCAACAATCATGGAATAAAAAGGCAATTCTTCGTCACTAGGACACCTCAACAGAATGCAGTTGTTGAAAGAGAGAACAACATAGTACAAGAAATGGCTCGAACAATGATAATGGATTCAAAGTTGACAGATATTTTTTGGACACAGGAAGTGCATACAATAGTTCACATTAAAAACAAAGTAATGCTTAGAAGCAACACTGATAAAACTCCGTACGAGCTATGGAAAGGTAGACCAACAAATGTGAAGCACTTCAGAGTTTTTGGAAGCAAATGCTACATCAAAAGAGAAGATGGAAGAATGGGAAAGTTTTACTCTCGTGTGGACAAAGGAATACTTGTTGGTTACTCAAGTACAGGGAAAGAATACAAGTGTTACAATCTAAGATTAAACAAAGTTGTGAAAAGAATCAACATGACAATTGATGAAACAGGAAGACCATAATCAAAGGAAGAAGAAAACAAATCAATGGAACAACTTTTTGAAGAGGAATATGAAAAAAAAGTAGAAGAGGAAGATGAAGATGAAGAGAATCCGACAAAAGAAGAAGAACAAGTTCAACAAGTATCTCCAAAGACACCTAGAAAATGAGTACATAAGGATCATCCTTCTTATCAGATTATTGGAAACAAAGATATAGGAGTTGAGACTAGAAGAATAATCCATTCACCAGAACAAACACACCTAGAACTCTTATCTACAATTGAAACAAACTGTTTTGAAAAAGCCAACAAGGATGAACTTTGCAATAAGGCCATGGATGAAGAATTGGATCAAATAGAGAAAAATGACACTTGGGAATTGGTTCCAAGACTAAAGAATAAGAATTTGATCGGCACAAAATGGGTTTTCAGGAATAAATTGAATGAAGATGGACACGTTACTAGAAACAAAGCTAGATTGGTATGTAAAGGATATGCACATATTGAAGGAATCGAATTTGAACATACATTTTCCTCAGTTGCCAGAATGGAAGCAATTTGTTTGCTTTTAGCCTATGAAGGCTCCAAAAATGTTAAAGTATATCAGATGGACATAAAATCAACTTTTCTAAATGGGGAACTTGAAGAAGAAGTCTACATTGAACAACCAGAAGGATTTCAGTTGTCAGAGAACACAGACTATGTGTGCAAATTAAAGAAGGCCTTGTATGGTCTAAAATAGGCTCCTAGAGCATGGTACTCCAGATTGGATAAGTATCTGCAATAGGCAGGGTTCAGAAAAGGAAGTGCAGACAACAACCTCTATATCAAGGTAAGTCAAGTTATTATTTTATTAATTGAATTTTATGTTGATGATATAATTTTTTAGTAGTGATGATGACATGTTAAGCCAGAAATTTGCAAAAGACATGCATAATGAATTTGAAATTTCATTACTTGGAGAACTATCCTTCTTTCTGGGACTTCAGATACATCAAAGAAACCAAGGAATTTTTATTTCTAAAACCAGGTATATCAGAGAAATGCTAAAGAGGTTCTGAATGGAATATTACAAACCTGTTATCACTTCCATGCAAGTCAGTTGTAAGTTGAGCAAAGATGAGGATTCAAAGTCTACAGATCAGAGGCAATACAGGTCAATGATTGGAAACCTACTATATTTGATAGAATCCGTACCAGATGTAATGGAGACAGTTGGAAAAGTGGCAAAAGTTCAAGCAACACTAAAGGAATCACATATATTAGTAGTAAAGAGGATCTTTAAATATCTAAAAGGAACATAATAGTTTGGATTATGGTATCCAAAAGGAAACGATCTATCACTTATTGCCTACACAGATGCAGATTGGGCAAGTTGTATTGATGACCGATGAAGCACCAGTGGATCAATGTTCTACTTAGGTGAGTGTTTGGTATCATGGCTAAGCAAGAAACAATCACCAGTGTCTCTATCTATAGTCGAGGCAAGGTATATTGCAGCAACAACATATTGTACACAATTTCTTTGGATGAAACAAACTTTGACAGATATATAGGTTCAGTATGATGAGCCCATTCCAATATATTGTGATAATACAACTTCCATCAGTATCTCAAAAAACCCGGTGATGCACTCCAAGATGAAGCACATTCCAATCAAGTATCACTTTCTACAAGATCAGGTTGCAGAAAATAACATCAGAGTTCAGTATGTGGGCACAAAATAACAAGTGGAAGACATCTTTACAAAACCACTTCCATGGGAATCCTTTGAATATCTTCGCCAAAAACTTGGAGTTATTTCCACTCCAAAATGAATGCCTTTTGAATTATTTTTGAAAGATTATCTTATATGTCTTAGATGTACACGAGGAAGCACCATAAGAGGACAGTTCAGTCAAGGGGAGAAACCCCAGATGTAAATATACCTTTTCCATTGATGAGAAAGGGGGAGAGATTTATCATATGCAGAGGACAGAGGCATGGATCCAAGGGGAGCATGAGTGATATGATATCAGTATTGCATTAGAGTGTTTCCATCAATGCCAAAGGGGGAGATTGTTGACTAAGGATGGTTGTCATTGATGTCAACCCTTGAAGAAATCCTCATAGCACAAAGGTTTGGGTAATGGAAACAAGATTGTTTGATGTAAATATGACTCATTATTTCTTTTTCATGGTTGATAATAAGTAAATATGGATGAACTCCAAAGTGGTCCCCTTATGGTGAAAGCCCTCATGGGAAGACGCTTTGAGAGGTAAGAGAACCCATGCTTAATTAGGGAATAATGAGATTAAGGATAATGAATTTTTTA
>JASDQU010026774.1:43710-53745 GCA_032191745.1 Picea mariana
GATATTTTAAATGGTAAATAATAGAGTGAAGTGATTAGTGTATTATAATTCAAAGTGAATACAAAATAAATTATTTCAATAATAAACTTAATGGATAAATTAGAAGTGGGTTAACCCTAAAATAAGGAAAGTGGGCCAAGTGACCTAGAAGATGTTTTTAAGGAAGCTACTTGGAGAGTATAAATAAGATGCAAGGCTCTCTTATTTTAATAACACTTGAGAATATTGAATATATATAGGTTTCTGAGGTAACCAAGGATATCTAAGTGTAATTTATGAGGTAATGTGAAGAAAACAAGGCCGAAATGAAAGGAATGATAAATTCTTTTGATGGTGCTTTCTAAGGAAGGTCATCTCACCATTTTCGCTATAACATTTTTTCTATAATTATTCAGAATGTGAAATTTCTATGCCATTGAGAAAACATACCCAAGTATCTGTGGTAAAAAATTTATCTTGTGATTCGTTGTATTTTGGGATTTACACTCCGTGGAAAATAGGGTTTGTGGCTAGTCCTGAAACTAGCCAAAAACAGGTGATTCGGGTAAAAACATCATAGCTTGTTCATAACAAATCCAAAATAATGGAGATCAAATGTGTTGGTTAGGGTGAAATATTTAGTATTTTTTGTAACAGTTTCAGATCAATTAAATGAATATTTCATGTGGGGCACACTCTACAAGTTCTCTCTCTAGAATAAGCCACAATTCAGCAAGGTATGCCATTTTTTCTATAACTCCTTTTCTGAGAGGTTCCAAGTAGTGAAACCTAAAGGAATAGCATAAAACACACAGAATAAAATTTTGTATCATTTTCATATATTTATACATTATAGGTTCAAAGTTATGATTACTTCAAGTTAGGGTTGTTGACTAATCCAAAACTAGGCATGTGAGACTAAGGAAAAGTTTGATGAAAATGTTAGTCTCTTGTTGTTAAAGTTAAGGAAGGTTTGCAGGAATGTGATTATATAAACCAAATATATTACAGAGCTACGAATCATATTTGGATGATGAAATTGATGAGGGATTTTGGTTGATGCACTTGTTTATGGTACAGGTTGATTATAGGTTGAGGTACATGTTGATGCATGGTTGATGCATGGTTCAGATTTATTAGTACAGGTTTATAGCGGTATATCTCATAGTGATAGTGTGATAGTGGTTCCATCATTCTACTTCTACTTTAGGGTGGCACAATGAGGCAAGGACAGGTGGTTGTGTCCACCTTTTGGTTGTAGCCAAAGAACATAGGGGGTTGTATCCTCCTTCTGGTTGTAGCCAGAGAATTGGGGAGTTGGAGCTTCCCTCAGGTTGTATCCTGAGAAACTAGGGGGTTTGATGCAGACCCCCTATGCCTCTTAAGGGCTGCGCGACCTCCTGGTTCTAGAGCTGAAATGGCTCTTTTGGTTCCAAACTGGAACCCTTTGAATGAACACACAGGTCTCCCACAAATGCTCAATCGAATTTTCCAAGCATCAAGTATGAGCTCCCACCTCACACGACCAAGAGCCGTGACCGCACACTTATCCTTTCTGCCTTTCATGAATCATAGATTCGGGTTTCACATTTTCACAAAATCAGGGTACAGGGGATATCTTTGTTCCTTGGAATCCCTGATTGTCAAAATCCTAAAATGTCCCAGTGCCTATTCTTTCGATTTTTCATGTTTCGTGAAATTAGGGTACAAGGGATATCTCCGCTCCTTGAAATCCTTGGTTATCGAAATGCCGAAATGTCCCAACATATATTCTTTTGGGTTTTCGTGTTTTGTCAAATTAGGGTACAAGGGATATCTTTGCTCCTTGGAATCCCTGGTTGTTGAAATAATGAAATAAGGCTCTATCTAGGAGCTAGCCCTCTCCTGTATGCTTGTGATGTGACCTCCAGCTAGGCTCATATCCCAGTACCTATTCCTTCGGGTTTTCACGTTTTACGAAATCAGGGTACAAGGGATATCTCTGCTCCTTGGAATCCCCAATTGCCGAAACACCAAAATCCTGATGACCCGAGATCTACTATCCACATCCAACCTCTCTATTTCGCTATTTTGCGATTCAGGGTTTTGGGAGACAAGGACCTCTGTCCTTCCAACTTGCGATACCCGAATTCGCAAAATGAACCAACAGTCTAGATCTATCTATGATCGATGGTCACTATTCCTCCTGAGCTTTAGACATCAAGAATCCCTCGTCGTTAACCTCCTCGTAGCTCCACCTTATCCAACAACTTGCGGGGTTTTAGTGTTTCTCCTCGAGGACTCTCCACCATCTATTCAGATCTTCAAGATCTCTGCTCCTAGATCTACACAATGTTAAAACCTATGCTCCTACTTCAAATCAGATGGTCCGAGGGATTTTCCACCGTGATCCAATGCTCGATGGCGTTCTTCCTTCTGATCTTTTACTTGCTTTAGACTTAGAATATTTTCTAAGTCTTTGAAGACTCGGTCTTCTCTTCTTCCATGGGATGAGTTCCTGGATCTTGATTACACTTTTCGAAGTGTTATTCCTCTTGATTTTTGTCTGGTTCAGACTTCAGTTTCCCATGCACTCCTTGTGTCTAAGGGATTTTGATAACTCAGATCCACGGTATTTCTTGCAACTAAATTCCTCTTGATTTTCTTACGTTCCTCTCTGGCTCAATGCACACCCTGCAGAGCTTCCAATGAAGAGAAACAATTGAAACTAGAAAAACTCACAGTTCCATCCACTTGTTCATGTAAACAGAAATGATAGAAAAATGCACACAATCCACACACCATACATTTGGATCAATTTTCATTCTGTTATATTCACAAGTGCCCAATGGCTACGTAATACATACAAAATTATAGTAACTCAAAACTGAGATCTCCTGCTTAACCCCCAGTTCTCTCTTACAACTAATTTCTCTCTGTATTGTAGCTAACCCCAACTGGGCATACAAACTTCTACTTAACTCAAAAATATTTCTAGGTTTTCCCCTGACTACTTGCCTACTCTAAAATTCATCCTATGTTATCTTAGTTCAGTCGCATTCCAGAGCCGTAGTGGAAACTCTTGCTCTATTTATGATTTTCAAAACATGCCTCAAAGGGTAAAATTCGACACTGGTTCAAGCATGCCTCCAAAGGTGAATTTCGGTGCTGAGTGAAGGTGGATTTCAAAATCGGTTGTAACTACCCACATTGAAGTTCTAGAAGAACTCTCATGTGTTGAGTGGTCTCACCTCTACGCACTTGCTAACGATGCTCCTGCATCATACTCCCCTTGACAAAAATTCATGGACTCCTGTCCATGAGCTCCTCTACTAATTTTCCCTGCTTCTTGATAGTAACTTTGGTTTCCCAACTGGCATCTTCGATTGGGTGTCCCTTCCATTTGAACAGATACTCAAAATAGGTTTTCCTTTTGGTCTTCTTGCCAGTCTTCTGATCAACAATTTTCTCCATCTGCGGCTTTTTTGCCACAGGCATCTGTTTCTCCCACTTAATTTTTTTTCTTGAGATTCTAACCTTTTTGTGTCATCTTTCCTGTATGGATACAGATCTAAAACATTGAATATGGGTGAAATTCCCACACCATCTAGGAGCTCAATCTCATAGGTGTTTGCATCAAAATTCCTCAAGATCTTACAGGGTCCTATCTTTTTCATCTTCAACTTGTTGTATGTTCCCCTAGGGAACCTTTTCTTCCTGAGATATGCTAAAACCTGATATCCCACTTCAAATTGAAGTTCCCTGCGATTATGATCAACCAAGTTCTTGTATTTCTGGTTAGAACTCTGTAATTGTTCTTTGATCCGACTATGGAGTTTCTACATTTCAGCAGCAAAATCCTCTGCTCCAACACTTCTGATCTATCCCTATTCCAAGTCCCTCAACTCAGACACTTCCCTTGGTTTCATTCCATAGAGTATTTGGAATGGGATCCTTCCAGTGCTCCTATTTGGTGAGTCATTGTATGCAAATTCTGCTTGTGGTAGAATCTGATCCCACTGGTTATGATGTTTAGTAACTAGACTCCTTAATAAATTCCCCAAACTTCTATTTACCACTTCAGTGTGCCCATCTGTTTTAGGGTGATAAGCTGAGCTGAAGGACAAATCTATCCCCATATTCTTCCACAATGTCCTCCAAAAGTTACCAACAAATTTTGTGTCTCTGTCTGAGACAATGCTCTTGGGTAGACCGTGAAGTCTCACAACTTCTTTGAAAAATAGATTTGCAACATGTGTTGCATCATTGGTCTTCTGGCATGGGATGAAATGTGCCATCTTTGAAAACCTATCCACCACCACAAATATGGAATCAAATCCTCTTTGTGTTCTTGGCAATCCCAACACAAAATCCATGCTTATTGCATCCCAAGGCCTCTCTGGTATTGGCAATGGTTGATACAACCCCGTGTTTTGTCTTTTCCCTTTAGCATGCTGGCAGACTCTACATCTGTTCATAAATTTTATCACCTCTATTCTCATACCTGGCCAATAGTATGAACTATTCAACTGTGCAAACATTTTATCATGGCTGAAATGTCTAGCCAATCCTCCACTATGCTTCTCCTTTAGAAGATTGTCCCTCATTGAGCATCTTGGTATGCACAATTGATTTCCTCTTAACAACAATCCTTCTTGAACCATATACTCTTTCCGCTAACTTCTATATCTCAGTATAGGGCTTGTACATGATTTGTAGGCCTCCTTGAAATCTATTTCATCACAATACATATCCTTAAGGTGTTCAAACCCCAAGGTCTCCACCTGGAATTCTTGCAGAATTAAACATCTCCTTCTTAACACATCAACAACTTTGTTAGCATTCTAAGCAATATGTTGTATGACAAAAGTAAAATTTTTCATAAATTCAACCCACTTTGCATGCCTTCGATTCAATTTTTCTTGTCGGGTTATGAATTGTAAAGCTTGGTTATCAATGTACAAGACAAAATCTTGCGGGACAAGATAATGCCTCCATTTCTTCAATGCTTGAATTATGGCATAGAACGGCTTGTCATATGTGGAGGATTTCCTCTTAGTCTCATTTAGATTCTCGCTGAAATAGGCAACAAGACTATTATCCTGACTGAAAACTGCACCTATTGCAACTCCACTTGTGTCACATCTTACCTAGAATGTCTTCCCAAAATCCGGCAAGATCAGAATTGGTTGTTCTGTTATCTTCTCCTTCAGTATATTGAAGCTCCTTTCAGCCTCCTCTGTCCATTTAAAAGACTTGTGTTGCTTCTTCATTGTATCCATCATTGCTGTAAAAATTCCACTGAAGTCTCTAATGAACCTTCTATAGAAACTTGCTAAACCATGAAATCTCCTTACTTCGAACATGCTCCTTAGTGACGACCATTCCTTGATTGCTTTCACCTTTTCTAGATCCATCTTCAATTCATTTGAAGATATCACAAAACCCAAGTAAACGAGCTCTGTCTTCATAAAAGAGGACTTCTTCAGATTGATCAGCAACTTCTCCTGTTGTAGCCTCCTCATTACTAGCGTTAGGTGCCTCAAATGCTCCTCTCTATTCTTGCTAAAAATCAGTATATCGTCCAGATATCCAACCACGAGCTTACCAATGAAATCTTTTATAATTTCGTTCATCACCCTCATAAAATTGCTTGAGGCATTTGTTAAGCCAAATGGAATAACTGACCACTCATATAGACCTTCATTTGTCTTAAAGGTTGTTTTCCATTCATCACCTTCTCTCATCCTGATCTGGTGATATCCACTTTTCAGATCTATCTTGGAAAAGAATTTTCCTCCACTTAAGGAATCATTAAATCATCCATTATCAGTAAAGGAAATCTATACCTGATGGTGATCTTGTTGATGGCTCTCGAGTCTATGCACATTCTCCATCCTCCATCTTTATTTGGACTTGACACAGTTGGTACTGTGCATGGGCTCAATATTTCTCTGACTAAACCCTTATCTAGCAACTCTTGGACTTGGTTCCTCACCTCCTCATTCTCTCGAGGTGTTAATCTGTATGCTGCTTTGTTTGGAAGGTTTTCTCCTGGTATCAAGTCGATATGATGACTGATACTCCTGATGGGCGGCAATGAGTTCGGTAGTTCATCCACCACTATATCAACAAAATTATCCAGCAGCTCCTGAACATTTTTAGGTAAATCATCCATTGATGTACTCGTAAGGATGGATTTGGGCTTCCTCACCATAGAGAACTGCATCTCCTGTTCTTCCTTGACTTCTTTCAGGAGTTCCTTCCCACTCATGAAAAGTATGCTTGTGTTGGCTTCCTCTTTCTCTCCCTTCTCCTCTATTGGCTGCAACATATGCACCCTACCATTCTTCTCTAATGTATATGTATTCTTCCTTCCATCATGAATGACATTTCTATCAAACTGCCATGGTCTTCCCAACAAAATGTGGTATACATCCATGGGGATTACATCACATGGGATTTCATCTTTATATCCTCCTATTTTAATTTCAACCAAGCATTGTTTAGTAATCATTACCTGGTATCGTTTTTGCATCCATGAGACTTTGTATGGCCTTGGACGTGCAGTTGTCTTCAGCTCCAAATTATTCACCATCTATATGGATACTAGGTTGTCAGTACTCCCACTGTTAATGATCACCTTGCATACTTTGTCCTTAGTATTTCAAGTTGTCCTGAAGAGATTGTTTCTTTGCACTGGCTTTTCAATTTTTGCCTCTGGTTTTAAGAGAACTTTTCTCAACATTAGGGATGCTCCATCCTCTGCTCCTTATGCTTCCACATCTCTTCACCGTGCTTCTGAAATGTGAGCTTCTACTCCTTCCTTCTTCTTCTCAGGACATTCCCAAGACATGTGCCTTATCTTTCCATAGTTATAACACCTTACTCCTACTCGACCTCTTCCTCTAGAAGAGTTTCTTCCACCATTCTATCTTCCTCATGAACTTCCTCCTCATTCTGAGTGATTGTGTGGTTTCTCAGCCTCATCCTTAGACTGATGTGCTCTGTCACGGTTAAATCCCTTTCTTTTTCTTGGGACCGAGCCTTTACCTCTTCCTTGCTGGTTCTGTTTTCTGACAAGATTCTCCTCTGCCTTCAACGCAAGTTGATAAGCATCTTCCACAGTCCTCACTAAAATCATGCCAAGATCGTCTTGGATTTAATATCTCAAACCATTTATATATCTGGTGACTCTTTATTCATCTTTCTCCCTTTGTCCAGTTCTGATGTTCATCCGATACAACTCCTCAGTGTACTCCTTGACTATCATCCCTTTCTGTCTCAGGTTCTGTAGCTTCCTGAATAGATTGATCTGTTAGTCTTTGGGTATGAACTGAGCCTTCATTTTGGCTACCATCCTGTCCCAACTCTTTATCCTCTATTTGCCTTTACTTCTCCTCTCAGCCTGCAGTTTGTCCCACCATAGTGCTGCATACGCTTTTAGCCTGGTGACTGCCTGCTTCACCTTCTTCTCTTCATCGACATCTTCATAGTCGAAGTGTTTTTCCATGGACCTTATCCAGTCCAACAGTTCTTCAACATCTAGATTTCCCTCATACATGGGGACCTCTATCTTAGCTCTGCCTCCCAATCTAGCAACTTCTCTCAACAAACGTTCTTCTGCAGCATCCTCTCCTGCAGCTTCTTCAACCTCAACCTCTTCACTTTCTGCATCACTGACATCCCCGACATTAGGTGTTATTCTTTGTGCTACTTCCATTGTTTCCAATCGAGCGTGAAGCTCTCGCATCTCCCTCTCTATAGCACAGTTGGCTAAAGGCAGATCTCGTCTTCTTGGCATCATTATGTCGACTATCTGTCACACACAGGGTACAACTCTGAGTTCTCTATCTCCCTCTTTTCCTCCTTCGCCTGAAGTTTATAGACGAATAACATAGGCTCTGATATGACCTGATGCAAACCTCCTATCCCTCTTAAGGGCTGCGGGACCTCTCAGTCGGGATCTTCTAGTTCCGTAGCCAAAATGGCTCTTCTGGTTCCAAACTGGAACCCTTTGAATGAACACACATGTCCCCCAGAAATGCTCAGTTGAATTTTCCAAGCGTCAAGCATGAGCTCCCACTGCACAAGACCAAGAGCCATGACTGCACACTTATCCTTCCTTCCTTTCGTGAATCGCGATTTCGAGTTTCATGTTTTCACGAAATCAGGGTACAAGGGATATCTCTGCTCCCTTAAATCCTCAATTTCCAAAATGCCGAAATGTCCCAATGCCTATTCTTTCGGGTTTTCACGTTTCACAAAATCAGGGTACAAGGGATATCTCTACTCCTTGGAATCCCCTATTACCGAAATGACGAAATGTCCTAGTGCCTATTCTTTCGATTTTTTGCATTTTTTGAAATCAGGGTACAAGGGATATCTCTGCTCCTTGGAATCCTCGTATGTCAAAATGTCAGAATAGGGCTGTAGCTAGGAGCTATCCCTCTCCCGTATGCTCGTGACGTGACCTTCGACTAGGCTCATATCCCAATGCCTATTCCTTCGAGTTTTCGTTTCGTGAAATCAAGGTACAACGGATATCTCTACTCCTTGGAATCCCTGGTTGCCAAAATACTGAAATCCCGATCACCCGAGATATTCGGTCTAGGTCCAACCTCGCTATTTCTCTATTTCACAATTTCGAGTTTTGGGAGACAAGGACCTCTGTCCTTCCAACTTGCGATACTCGAAATCTCAAAATGGACCAACAGTCTAGATCTTTCTAAGATCGATGGTCACTATTCCCCCTAAGATTTGGACGTCAAGAAGACCTCACCGTTAACCTTCTCGCAGCTCCACCTTATCCAATGACTTGCAGGGTTTCGACATTTCTCCTCAAGGACTCTCTACCGTCCGTTCAGATCTTCGAGATCTCCCCTCCTGGATCTATGCAGTGTTAAAACCTGTGCTCCTACGTCAAATCAGATGGTCCGCGGGATTTTCCACCATGATCCAACGCTCGACGGTTTTCTTCCTCTTGAGCTTTTACTCACTTCAGACTTAGAATATTTTCTAAGTCTTCAAAGACTTGGTCTTTGCTTCTTCTAGGGGATGAGTTCCTAGATCTCGATAACACTTTCTGAAGTGTTATTCCTCCTGAGTTTTGTCTAGTTCAAACTTCGTTTTCCCACGTACTCCTTACGTCTGAGGGATTTTGATAACTCAAATACATGATATTTCTTGCAAAGAAATTCCTCCTGATTTCCTTACATTCCTCTCTGGCTCGATGTAGACCCTGCAAAGCTTCCAATGAAGAGAAACAATTGAAACTGGAAAAACTCATAGTACCATCCACTTGTTCATGTAAAYAGAAATGACCGAAAAATGTACATAGTCCACACACCATACATTTGGATCAATTTTCCTTTTGTTATATTCACAAGTGCCCAATGGCTACATAATACATTCAAAATTATAGTAACTCAAAACTGAGATCTCCTGCTTAACCCCTAGTTCTCTCTTACAACTAATTTCTCTCTCTATTGCAGCTAACCCCAACTGGGCGTACAAACTTCTACTTAACTAAAAAATATTTCTAGGGTTTCCCCTGGCTACTTGCCTACTCTAAAATTCATCCTACGCTATCTTAGTTTAGTCGCATTCCAGAGACGTAGTGGAAACTCCTGCTCTGTTTACGATTTTCAAAACGTGCCTCAAAGGGTAAAATTTAGCACTAGTTCAAGCATGCCTCCAAAGGTGAATTCCGGTGCTGAGTGAAGGCGGATTTCAAAATCGATTGTAACTACCCACGTTGAAGTTCTGGAAGAACTCTCACATGTTGAGTGGTCCCGCCTCTACGCACTTGCCAACGATGCTCCTGCATCAGGGTTGGAGCCTCCTTCTAGTTGTAGCTAGAAAACAAAGGAAGTTGGTGCTTCCAATGAATGTAATTCTTCAAGGCAAATAAGAAAAAGAATTCCGTGGCTTTTTCCCGATTTGGGTTTCCACGTAAAACACTGGTGTACTGTGTATGTGTGTGATTATTTATTTCTTACTGCTCATTATTGGATAATAATTCTACATTGATATAACATTTGAAGAAAAATGATTATAATTACGCTATTACTGATT
>JASDQU010026775.1:0-27020 GCA_032191745.1 Picea mariana
GGGGGGGGGGGTCTGGAATGGAATTTTACTCTGGCGAGCCCCCTATCTATACATGGCATGAATCCATTGGTCCTGAATCCCATCCCCTATTACTATTTGACATGCCTCGTCACCTCATGATGTCATTTTCCACCTTTTCCGTAAGAGTCACATCTCGTAACTCCGCTAGTCCTTCTCCCTTGTTCACCCGTGGTGAGTATTTTCACCATTGTCTTTTCCCCCAATCAATAACCGCCACATCACTCATCGGTATGCTTCATTCATTGTCACCTTCCATCTCACGCTCTAAATGACCCGTTGGACATTTATTACTGGCTAACTTATTCATTAACCAGTTGACTTGTCTCCCGCGCCCAACGGATACCCGTTTACTCAAAACTACCCTCACCCTTCATTCTTTCACCATTTACACACTCATCACACCAAAGAATTTATGCCGTTTTCCTCTCTGTTATAGTCAGTCGCCCACATCTATAGTCGTCCCCGCTAACTTTTGTTTTATTTGCAGGTATTGATTATAGTAGTGGCGCCAAAGTCAAAGTGAATAGAAGGTGAGGAGAATCGGTTTCTCCCACCTCCTGTTGACCTCGATAGGATTCCTCTGGCTGACAAAGACTACTTAATCATAGACACAAAATGCGATTTCAACTTCGCAGACCTACAATCATGGCTTAAAGAAGTCTTCCTGGACCAGAGTGATGAAATTGGACTCTGGGAGTCCAACCTACCCTTGTATCTTTTCCCCCAGATTCACCACCTCCCAGAATTTTCCCTCAAGTGCCAAGCCCATTATATCCTCGAGCAAAGATCCATTGTGTCATTGTCTGGGGAAATCCTTTTCCTCATCACACGATAAACCATCGAACAAATGATGTAAATATCCCGAGCCGACTCCGCCTCACCTTTTAACCTCAAAATCATCACAGAGCTATACCAGAAGCTGTCTTTTCCTCAAAGAGCTCATATTTTTGAGATTTTTCTTCCACAATCTACTCAGCTCCCCACTACAAGCCCCCCTTATCCTTCCTTCGTGTTCTCAATAAAAGGAAACCAGGTCATCACGTCACTATGCACCTTGCTCGGTTATTTTTCAGATCAATGGGTAGTTGAACCCATTTTGGGATTTCTGTCTATTTTCTCCATCGATTAGAAACCCACTACACAGTTCGACTTCAGCACGTTCCTGGCGGACAACATTCATGAGCAATTCATAAATTTCACAACAGAAGGCATGTTCCAGTATTCTTCAATACTAGCATACCTGTTCGTTTTCTTCCAAGTAAACAAATTTGCTTTTTCTATGCAGAAGATGGACGAAGATGGTAGACCCCAGGCAGTAATAGCACAGACTTCTCTACTGAGACATAACTCCATGCAATTCAGTTTCAAGCAGTTCATCAAAAATTTCTACCACCCAGTGGTGAGTATGCTCAGCGGTAGACCCGAACCCATAATTAATGATGAAGTTCAGAGGATCCTACAACTCTTAGACCATACAAAGGCTGGTGATTGGTACTTGTACCAAAATTATACTGAGATCAGAGTCTATGGGTGCGAGTTGGCCCCATATAAGTTACCCAAGTACTTACATGTTAGAATTTTCTCCCTGGAATACATAAGGCATATGATAAACTCGGATGATATACATTTTTTGTCTTTGAAGAAGAAGCAACAACTTAGAATCAAAGGGAAGATTGGGTCTTTCATCTGCAAAAGTCGAGGCACCGGGGAGGAATCAGACAGACTGTCGAAGGAAATGAAATTTTTGTTAGTTTCACATGGCACTAAGATCCGTGTAGGATAATTTCCAAGATGAGGATAAAAAATAAGAATATCCTATATGTTCACATATCTAGGCCTAAGGAAGAAAAATTTGCCAACCAGATAGAATGGGAGCCAAATAATTTGGTTGAGACAGAACAACAGGACCTCCCGGTCACTGTATCACAGATGACCACACCACAGGCTCCAAAGGAGAAAAGGCCTAGGCATGATCTGTCACCTCCTATCATTGAGGTATCATCTGAAGAATTTCGACTACATACCAAGAGGCCAAAAGCCAGTTCGACTCCTGACTCGGCTGGAGAAAAGGCAATTCCATCCACTACAATGACGGAGGTTGATCGATCGCTCCTCAGTACAAGAAGTAAGCAGATCATAACCTCAGCATTGCCAAAGAAGCCTACAAATACTCCACCAGTCAACCAGCTAGGTAAGATAGGACCAAAGTTGAGTATCTTTGAGAAATACGACTTGATCAAGAAAAAGAATCAGACTCTAACTAGGAGCACATACGCCCAGTTCTGGAAGTAGACATCGACTGCACAACATAGAATGCTATTGGCATTCGACAATGAGAAGGGAAGAATGCACATGGCATTTCTCCAAGCACAGGTGCCAGACCCAAAGGTAATCACCGATTACAAAAGGGAAACTTTTGAATTCCAGACTAAGGACATGCATGCAGCTGATCAAATGGATCTGCACAGGCAAACTGGAGAAATGATTTTCTCCACATTGGCACATGCTTCCACTACTTCCTCTAGGTTACAAGTGTCTTTGAATAACATCCATACACAGTTGAAGTTGGTGAAAATATCATCCTTTGCCAAGGATAACAGGATTAAGATGAATGAGGAATTGGTCCTCAAGATCGGGTATGGTCCCTCAAATGTGAAAGAAGTCGAGGAGATGATCAAGAAGAAAAATTCCAACATAAAGTCTTCGAGGAGACAATTGAAGATGCCACCAACAGTAGACTCGTAGGCAAAGGAAATAGTGGAGACAGAAGGATAAAAAGATGAGATGCTTAAGTTGATCATGGAGCAGAATGCACAATTGAAGGAAATGGAAGCTGAAATGGAGAAGCTAGTGAAATAGAAAGAACAGTCAAAACCCATGGAAGTCATTCCATTGAGTGCAGTTCCACTCTCAGGAGTGAGCACAACATCACTAGCATAAATTCTGTCGGCAAACCCACTGACGTCTCTAGAAAAGACTGTTGAACTGGCTAAGTCTATTGAAGAGATGAATCTGCAGGAAACAGAGATTAGCAGGCTCAAAAAGGAGATTGAGAACCTCCAGGAACTCAAATCTTCTTACCAAACCAGCTACTCCAAGGAAAAACAAGTGTCAGACCAGCTCAAACAAGAGTTACAACAACTTCGGAAGCAAACAATGGCAGGCAAAACATTGGCCGAAGTCAAAGAAAGTGTCTGGATAGACATCACCAAGTCTATGAACGAAATATGGCCAATGATACAGATTATGTTTGAGCAAAATGAATTGGTACAGAGAAGTAAAAAAGCCATCGAGAAGATTATATTAGAACTAGGAGAGATGCCCACAAAGGCTAATGAAATCATCAAATTCCTAAATTCTAAAACCAGAGAGGAGCTGGAAGATCTGAGAATTGAGGATAGAATGGAGACCATCCTTGAGGTTAAGAGAGTCCTGACCAAGAGAGGACTGATGCTACAGCTAGAAGAAAAGGTTCAGGCTATGGACCTAGGGTTGCAAAGGTTTTTTAGCAATATCGGAGCTCTATAGAAGAAGGGTCTTCCTGGTTTGAAGGTGATAAATGACAAATTGATGACACTCCCCGATTACAAAAAGAGATTAGTAGATGTGGCTAAAGATAGTTTGAAATTTTCAGGAATTCAAGGCAGTATCACTGGTAAGGCATTCCTAGATGCACTACAATTGGACATCACCATACAGCATGAGATCCGGTACATATTCATCATCAAGGCAATTTTTTCCAAGTACACAGAGATGGATGAAGTCTACCAAAGGTTACTCAAGGTCAGCATTCCCAGTCATCTTCGATGGGAAGAGCTTTGTAATCTGATCGAGTTGTCGATGAGTTGTCCCAGACCAGTCAGATATCCAGTCAGATGAGGTCGTGCAGAGGCCTCCCCAACGATTCACCTAGAAAACAACATGAAGTTTCGAAACATCATCAAATAGTTTCTTAGATTTTTGTAGTTTGTTAAGTTAGTTAAGCTAAAAATAGATTTATCACGTCCTGATATTTAATGACAGGATCGTTTGTAATTTTGAGTTATAAATACTTCACTCTTCGAAGTATTGAGGGTTGATCTTTATGCCTTGTGAGTTAACAGACTGTAATATTTTTCAAGAGATCTTCCATTAATACAAAGAGGCATTTCCACAAGATTCTTGCGTGTACTCATTGGTGATGTTTTCCTTTCTAAGTTAAATGTTATTCTCGCTTAGTTATCACACTATTTTATTAAATGTATGTGAAAATGCCTTTCGGGTTGATGAACACTGGGGTCACTTTCCAGAGAGAGATGGACATCTCTTTTGTGGAAGAAATCGACAAATTTATTGTCATATATCTATATGACATAACTGTGTTTTCCCAGTCTGATGACGAGCACTTACGACATCTCAGACCAGTTTTTGAGAAATGCAGGAAATTTGGGATTTCTTTGAATCCTAAGAAGAGCCTTTTCAGATTAGAGGAAGGTAAACTGCTAGGGCACATAATATCTAAGGAAGGAATTAAAATATACCCCAGCAGAATCAAGGCCATTCAAAAATTAGAACACCCAAGAAATATCAAAGAATTATAGTCTTTTATTGGAAAAATAAACTTTCTGCGAAGATTCATACCCAACCTAGCCAAGCTTATCAGAAACATCATAAACATGTTAAAAAAGGACACAAAAATAAAATGGGACACCGAGTCCAGGCAGTCTTTTGAACAAGTCAAACGCGCACTCACGCAGGCTCTAGTCTTGATCAGTCCTGACTTCACCAAATATTTTTATCTTTTTTCTTTCACCTCTGAACATACCATTGCAGTAGTTTTACTACAAAAAAACAACGAAGGGTATGAATAACCCATAGCCTTTTTTAGTAAATCTTTAAGAGATGCTGCTTTGAATTGTAAAATAATGGAAAAACAAGCTTTTTCCTTGGTGAAAGCCATAAAATATTTTAGAGTATACATTCTCCATTCCCACACCATTGCATATGTTCTGAATGTAGTAGTAAAAGACATTTTAACCCAGGACAATCCGGATGACCGAAGAGGAAAATGGATTGTTATCATTCTAGAGTATTACATAGAGATTAAGCCTACTAAACTGATTAAAGGTCAAGGTCTAGCAAGGTTAATGGCTGAATCAAATTTCCATGCTCTTGACATTAATTTCTTAGCTGCAGTAGATGAACAAGGTGAGCAGGTGACTCCAAGTGTGAGAGAGGTATTTCTCAACTCTCCATGGTACGCAAACCTGATATTTGTTTTGCATAATTTACAAGCTCCCCCTGGTCTGACCAAAACTAAAGCTAGGTTTTTGAAATTGAAAGCAGTAAAATTTTGCATTCTAGAAGGCAATTTGTATTGGAAAGATCCTGGAGGTATTTTGTTGAATTGTCTATTGAAGGATGAAGCTGACAAAGTATTGCAGGATTTTCATGCAGGAGACTGTGGTGGTCATCTGAGCTGGAAGACCACAGCTAATAAAATCCTTAGAGTTGGATTCTATTGGCCAACTCTATTCACTGATGTGCATCATAAAGTGACTTTGTGTCATAAATGTCAGTTGCTCGAAGGCAAAAGGAAACTTCTTCCTCTACCCCTAAAACCAATCCTCGTTGAAGCCCCTTTCTAGCAATGTGGGTTAGACTTCATCCAAGAAATACATCCTCCCTCTTCGGGCCAACACAGGTGGATTCTTACTGCCATGGATTATTTTACAAAATGGATCGAAGCAGTACCAAGAAGGCAAGCCACTGATTCTGTCATTATTAAATTTCTTGAAAATAATATCTTGTACCATTTTGGGTGTCCTAGAAAGATTATAACTGACAATGTAGCTGCTTTTTGATCTAAGAAACTCATAGATTTCGGCAACCAGTATCATATTGGTTTGGAACATTCCATAGCTTACTACCCTCAGGGAAATGGGCTGGCCGAATCATCAAATAAAACTTTGTTAAACATTTTCAAGAAAACTTTGCAAGAAAACAAAAAGTTGTGGCATAACAAGTTGGTTTTCGCATTATGGGCCGACAGACTGACCACCAAAAGGTCAATCGGTATGTCACCATATCAGCTAGTCTATGGCATAGAAGTAGTCTTTCCCACTTCCTTAGGAGTTTTGGTCATGAAATTGTTGCAAGACATGCAAGCCGAGCCGAACGACTCCCAAATAATGATAAACCAGATGATCGATTTGTAGCAGTCCATGGAAGAAGTATACAAAAAGACCCGGGTATTCCAAGAAAGCATTAAGAAGATTTTTGACAAAAGGACCAAAGAAGATGATTTCAAGCTAGGTGACTTGGTGCTGAGATGGGATTCCCGAAATGAAGACAAGGGAAAGCATGGTAAATTCGACAGTGTGTGGAAGGGACCATACATGATTCAAGCATTCAGAGGGAATAACGCCTTCTTTCTCAACAACAGTGATGGGACAGATCTTCCAGGAGGACCTGTAAATGGTAGAATGCTGAAGCATTATTCACCGCCTCAATAGGGACCTGAAGTCACACTTTCCATTGTACAAACCATTTTTATTTTTCTTGCGATTTTTTGAGTGAATAACTTTGGTTAGATGGTTGAAGCCCAGAGAGAAGGCCCTAAGCCACTGAACATTGTCTTCCAATTTTTGAAATAAACCAATCAAGCAACAAAAGGTGACTATGGTGAAAGTTTCAGAACATCAGGAATCAAGATTCTTGGCACTTCACAAGGAGAGTACCATCCCCAGGTGGAGCCTCTGTTATAACCCTATAATTTATAGGATCAACTGGTGACTGAAATGTTATATCTTTAGTGTTTTTGTTTGTCAAATGATTTTTCATTCTGCAAATAATTTGAGAAAAGAAATAAAAAAGAAAAAGAAAAAGAAAAAGAAAGAAAAAGAATAAAAGAGGGCATAAAAGAAATTCAATAGAGCCCCATGCAATAACAGTGACTTGGTCCATACCTTTCAAGCATGACCAAGTTCTTTTAAATTGATGTTGATAGGAATAGTGAAAAGGCTTGGCTAAACTGTTTAATCTTAGCCAAGTGATCTAGGTTAGTTAGTGAATAAATCTAGCCAGACTACCTAATCTTGGTTAGATAGCCCCAGGGTAGAGTAATTTCTTAGTCCAACCATTTAATCTAGGCTAATTGTCATAGGTTATTAAGTTAGAACATAGGTAGTTTGCTTTATTTCAATAAAACCAGCTTGATGATCAATGTTGGACCATGTCTTGGATGCTTAAAATGTTGGTTTTCTAACCCCTTGATGATATAAACATATGAAATCTTGGGAAAACCCACGATATGCACTTTTCCTAAGTTTTTTCTAGGCGCATATGCCTTCGCACTCACGATTATGCACAACTCATGTATGAACGAATTAGATGTCCGCACCCAGATCTATGGTGGACAAGTATTTCAAGACCCCCCTGAACATTCTACCTTTAATGGTGGGGGGGGGGGTACGAAATTGGAGATAATATTTTCACACATCTGGACGGCCCAAATTTTAGCGCCTAGATCTACGGTCTATATTGGATTCTAGACCCCTCCGTTCATTTTTCCTTTAATGGAGGGGGGTGGGGGTCCAAAATGTGTTTTAAAGACCATGCACAGATCTACGGTCGAGAGGAAAGCGTGCAGATCAATGGCTCATGATGTTTTTCGGACCCCCCCAACCGATCTACCTTTAACGATGGGGGGGGGGGGTTCGGAATGGAATTTTACTTTGGCAGGCCCCCTATCTATACGTGGCATGAATCCCACCGCTTATTACTGTCTGACATGCCTCATCACCTCATGACATCATTATCCACCTTTTTCGTAAGAGTCACATACCGTAACTCTGTCAGTCCTTCTTCCTTGTTCACTCGTGGTGAGTCTTTTCACCATGGTCTTTTCCCCCAATCAATAACCGCCACATCACTCATTTGTATGCTTCATTCATTGTCACTTGCCATCTCACACTCTAAATGACTCGTTGGCCATTTATTATTGGCTAACTTATTTGTTAACCAACTGACTTGTCTCCCGCGCCCAACGGATACCCATTTACTCAAAACTACCCTCACCCTTCATTCTTTCACCATTTACCCACTCATCGCACTAGAGAATTTAACCCATTTTCCTCTTCGTTACAGTCAGTCACCCACATCTACAGTCATCCCCGCTAAATTTTGTTTTATTTGTAGGTATTGATTAAAGTAATGGCACCAAAGTCAAAGCGAACAGAAGGTGAGGAGAATCCGTTTCTCCCACCTCTTGTCGACCTCGACAAGATTCCTCTGGTCGACAAAGACTACTTAATCGCAGACAAAAAATGTGATTTTGACTTCACAGACCTACAGTCATGGCTTAAAGAAGTCTTCCTGGACCAGAGTGATGAAATTGGACTCTGGGAGTCCAACCTACACTTGTATCTTTTCCCCCAGATTCACCACTTCCCAGAATTTGCCTTCAAGTGCCAAGCCCTCTATATCCCCAAACAAAGAGCCATTGTGTCCTCATTGGGGGAAATCCGTTTCCTCATCACACTAGAAACCATCGACCAAATGATGCAAATATCCCGAGTCGACTCTGCCTCACCTTTTAACCTCGAAATCATCACAGAGCTATACCAGAAGCTGTCTTTTCCTCAAAGAGCTCAGATTTTTGAGATTTTTCTTTCACAATCTGCTCAACTCCCCACTACAAACCCCCCTTATCCTTCCTCCCTATTCTCAATAAAAGGAAACTAGGTCATCACGTCACTATGCACCTTGCTCAGTTATTTTTCAGATCAATGGGTATATGAACCCATTTTGGGATTTCTATCTATTTTCTCCACTGATGAGAAACCCACTACACAGTTCAAATTCAACACGTTCCTGGCAGATAACATTCATGAGTAATTCATAAATTTCGCCACAGAAGGCATGTTTTGGTATTCTTCAATACTGGCATACCTGTTCGTTTTCTTCCAAGTGGACAAATTTTCTTTTCTATGCAGAAGATGGACGAAGATGGTAGACCCCAGGCAGTAACAGCATGGACTTCTCTGCTCAGACATAACTCCAAGGAATTCAGTTTCAAGCAGTTCATCGAGCAATTCTACCACCTGGTGGTGAGTATTCTCAGCGGCAGACCCGAACCCAGAATTAATAATGAAGTTTAGAGGATCCTATATCTCGCAGACCATACAAAGACTGGTGATTGGTACATGTACCAAAATTATATTGAGATCAGATTCTATGGGTACGATTTGGCCCCATATAAGTTACCCAAGTACTTACCTGTTAGAATTTTCTCCCTAGAATACATAAGGCAAATGATAAAATCGGACGATATACATTTTGTGTCTTTGAAGAAGATGCAACAACTCAGAATCAAAGGGAAGATTGGGTCTTTCATCTGCAACAGTCGAGGCGCAGGGGAGGAAGCAGACAGACTGCTGAAGGAAATGAAATTTTTTGTTAGTTTCACATGGAACTATGATCCGTGTGGGATAATTTCCGAGATGAGGATAAAAAATAAGAATATCCTGTATGTTCACATATCTAGGCCTGAGGTAGAAAAAGTTGCCAACTAGACAGAATGGGAGCCAAATACTTTTGGTTGAGACAGAACAACAGGACCTCTCGGTCAGTGTATCATAGATGACCACACACAAGCTCCAAAGGAGAAAAGGCCTAGGCATGATCTGTCACCTCCTATCACTGATTTATCATCTGAAGAATTTCGACTACATACCAAGAGCCCAAAAGCCAGTTCGGCTCCTGACTCGGCTGGAGAAAAGGAAATTCCATCCACTACAATGATGGAGGTTGATTGGTTGCTCCTTAGTACAAGCATCAAGAAGATCATAACCTTAGTATTGCCAAAGAAGCCTACAAATGCTCCACCAGTCAACCAACTAGGCAAGACAGGACCAAAGTTGAGTATCTTTGAGAAATACGATTTGATCAAGAAAAAGAATCAGACTCTAACTAGCAGCACATACGCCCAGTTCTGGAAGAAGACGTCGACTACTCAACACAAACTGCTATCGGCATTCGACATTGAGAAGGGAAAAATGCACATGGCGTTTCTCCAAGAACAGGTGCCAGACCCAAAGGTAATCACTGATTACAAAAGGGAAACTTTTGAATTCCAGACTAAGGACGTGCATGCAGTTGATCAAATGGATCTGCATAGGAAAACTGGACAAATGGTTTTCTCCACGTTGGCACATGCTTCCACTACTGCCTCCAGGTTACAAGTGTCTCTGAATAATGTCCAGATGCAGTTGAAGTTGGAGAAAATATCATCCTTTTCCAAGGATAACAAGATTAAGACGTTGGAGGAACTGGTCCTCAAGATCGGGTATGGTCCCTTAAATGTGAAAGCAGTCGAGGAGATGATCAAGAATAAAAATTTTGACATAACATCTTTGAGGAAACAATTGAAGCTGCCACCAATAGTAGACTCGCAGGCAAAGGAAATAGCAGAGATAGAAGGAGAAAAAGATGAGATGCTTAAGTTGATCATGGAGCAGAATGCACAATTGAAGGAAATGGAAGGTGAAATGAAGAATATAGTGAAAGATAAAGAATAGTCAAAACCCATGGAAGTCATTCCATTGAGTGCAGTTCCACTCTCAGGAGTGAGCACAATGCCACTAGCATAAATTCTATTGGCAAACCCACTGACGTCTCTGGAAAAGACTGTTGAACTGGCTAAGCCTATGGAAGAGATGAATTTGCAGGAAACAGAGATTAGCAGGCTCAAAAAGGAGTTTGAGAACCTCCAGGAACTCAAATCTTCTTACCAAACCAGCTACTCCAAGGAAAAACAAGTGTCAAACTAGCTCAAACAAGAGTTACAACAACTTCGGAAGAAAACAGTGGCAGGAAAAACATTGGTCGAAGTCAAAGAAAGTGTTTGGATAGACATCACCAAGTCTATGAACGAAATATGGCCAATGATACAGATTATGTTTGAGCAAAATGAATTGGTACAGAGAAGTAAACAAGCCATTGAAAATATTAGATTAGAACTCGGAGAGATGCCCACAGAGGCTAATGAAATCATCAAATTCCTGAATTCTAAAACCAGAGAGGAGCTGGAAGATCTGAGAATTGAGGATAGAACGGAGACCATCCTTGAGGTCAAGAGAGTCCTGACCAAGAGAGGACTGATGCTACAGTTAGAAGAAAAGGTTTAGGTTATGGACCTAGGGGTGCAAAGGTTTTTTAGCAAGATTGAGGCTCTACAGAAGAAGGGTCTTCCTGGTTTGAAGGTGATAAATGACAAATTGATGACGCTCCCCGATTACAAAAAGAGTTTAGCATATGTGGCTAAATATAGTTCAAAATTTTCAGGAATTCAAGGCAGTGTCACTGGCAAGTCATTCCTAGATGCGCTACAGTTGGACATCATCATACAACATGAGATCTAGTACATCTTCATCATCAAGCCAACTTTTGCCAAGTACATAGAGATGGATAAAGTCTACCGAAGGTTACTCAAAGTCAGCATTCCGAGTCATCTTCGATGGGAAGAGATTTTGAATCTGATCGAGTAGTCGATGAGCTGTCCCAGCCCAGTCAACTATCCAGTCAGATGAGGTCATGCAGAGGCCTCACCAATGGTTCACCCAGAAAACAACATGAAGTTTCGACACATCATCAAACAGTTTCCTAGATTTTTGTAGTTTGTTAAGTTAGTTAAGCTAGAAATAGATTTACCATGTCTTGATCTTTAATGACAGGATCATTTGTAATTTTGAGTTATAAATACTTCACTCTTCAATGTATTGAGGGTTGATCTTTATGCCCTGCGAGTTACTAGACTGTAATATTTTTCAAGAGATCTTCCATTAATACAAAGAGGTATTTCCACAGGATTCTTGCGTGTACTCATTAGTGATGTTTTCTTTTCTAAGTTAAATGTTATTCTTGCTTAGTTATCGCACTATTTTCTAAATCTAATCTTTGAAAGTAATGAACTTTGTAGAATTTATCTTTGTATACCATGTTTCTGACTTTAAAAAATTGTAGTGTTTCATCTTCTGATTTTACGATAAAGAAATTCTTAACTGCTTCTTTGTTGTAATTGACATTCTTACCTTTTCTGATATTCCTCATTTATGCTGCTAAAAGAATCCAACGATTGGATTATCTCACCCTATGAAAGGTTCCTTTGTTTTCTGGTTTAGATTTCATTTCATGATACATACCCCATAGCCCAATGGATGTGTAAAGCTCTCTCAGCCAACCCAATGAAAATGACAACAAACAAAACAAACATATTTTATTTACCTAGCCTAATATTTTAAATTTGAAACATATCTAAATCATACAGAGAGATCCCTCTCTGAAGCTGGTAGGGCTAGATCCCAACTTCAAAGTGGTTGGATAAAGTTACCTCCCGTAGGTTTCTTCTTTACTGACAACCTCTAGGAAATTTACAGAGCGTTAACACCACCATATCATGTGTTCAAATTGTGTATTTATTTTATGATATTGTCACATCTAGCCCAACAATTAGTATATGAAATGCATGTTTGTAGCTCTCTGTTTGTCCATGTGCGAATGAATGTCAGCTTTGAGAGGAGGCTTGTAGTCAAGGAGCAATTGAAAGCGAAGTGATTGACATCAAATGAAGGATTTAAGGTAGACTTACCTAATATTGTTTGCACCTTTATATTGCATGAATGTGGGGTTTTGTGTTGGGAGAATAGAAAAAAGTAGATGCCTTCAAATGGTCATTTTCTGCATGCATTATTAAACCCTTAGTGCTAGTCCGTAAGAGGGATTTCCCACCCACAACAAAATTGGTGACCATAATGTGGTCCAACTCTCTGTCTCGGATGTAGTAGGTTAGCTAGAGTGTACACATAGGATGTAGTGGAGCAGGGCGTGTGCGACTTTAAAAAGGGTGTTTTTAAGAAGAGTTGTTCAGTACTAGCTTGGCCTAAAGAAGGAATATGAGATGGCCTGATGCTAGGTAAGCATGTCTGGTAAAAATTAGGGTTATAACAGATGCCCCCTAATGTGTGAGGCTAGAAGAGAATCTGATGGCCGAAATACATTATCAATCTTTAATATGGCAATCGTTAAGCACAATTTTTGCTTCTTCATGAGTGATGCACTAGTGAAGGATGCAATATACACCTCAACGATACAGAGTATCTTCGAGTACGAGATATTTCTTGTCCTGATGGCGTATACGACGACTCTCATCACGAGAAGCCGATGCGGGTCACTTCAAAGTCTAGAGATAGACAAGTATATCTCCATACCAGGGGTCTGAAGATGCTATCAAAAACTTGTCTCTTTGAATAGACAACTCTTTGGGAATAATATCACCTGACTCGACTGGAAGTTCTGAGATGAGTTCCACAAAAACCAGTGACTTTTTGGATTTCGCCGAAATGAAATCTAAGTCAAATTCCTGAAGGACAACTATCCATCTACTGATCTTTTCGACGATTACCTGTCGTGTCAACACATATTGAAATGGATTCACAACAACAATGACGGTGGTCTTGCGAAACAAAATATAATGAAAGAACCATTAGACAACATGGACTGATGCCAACACAAGTTTTTTTATATGAGAATAATTGAGTTCCGGTCCAACCAGGCCTCAACTCAGGTAATAAATCACATATTTTGAGAGCAAATCATCCTCCTAAACTAAGACCATGTCGATGGTCGACTTTGCTGTAGCCAAGTATAATAAGAAATATTTGTTATAATTGGGTGGCTGAAGCAGAGGGGCAGTTGTGAGGACACATTTCAACGCTTCGAAGGAGAGTTGAGCGACATCTTCCCAATGAAAAGGAACATCCTTCTTCAGTAAACGCATAAAGCCCTTTGTGATATCTGCGTAGTTTGCGATGAAACACCACAAAAAGTTTTCTTTTTCTTGTAAACTCTGAAGTTGAAGGATTGTACATGGGGGAGGCAACTGAACTATTGCCTCAACCTTGATAGGATTGACCATGATCCCTGTTGTTGAAATGATGAAACCTAGCAGACGGCCTAACATCATGCAAAAACTCCATTTGTTGGGATTGAAGTGAATCCGGAAGTAGCGACATCGCTCAAAGATAAGTTGGAGGTGTGTGGGATGATCAGTTCTCTTACGAGATCGTGATGCTAAATTATCTAGGTAGGCCTTGATGATATGTTTGAGATTGTGGAAAGCAAAAGACATGGCCCACTTAAAGGTAGCTCTATCATTTTTCAGACCAAAAGGCATCTTACGATACACAAATGTACCCCATGGAAAAATGAATGTTGTTTTGTGTTGGTCTTTATGTTTGATTTGTATCTGATTATATCTCGAAAATCCATCCATGAAAGAAAAGGCCTTGCACCTGCACATTCATCGACTATCTGGTCCATAAATGGTGTGGGGAAATTATCCTTTGGACAGACTTTGTTCAAATCATGGAAGTCTGTACATACGCGAATCGTACCCTATTTTTTGTTAATCGACACGGTGTTTGACACCCATTGGGTCAAATGGATGGGGTAGATAAGACTTTCCTTGAGCAATTTCTCTACTTCAACCTTAATAATTACTGTTTTCTTAGGATTAACTGGACGACGCTTCTGCTGAACCGTCTTAGCGTTAGGATAAGTCATGATTTCATGTTCAACAATTTTTGGATCGATGCCTGGAATTTCCTCGTAAGACCAAGCAAAAACGTCGCGGCATTCCTTAAATAAATCCATGTAGATTTGAATATATTCAAGGGAGCAGTCAGCTCTGACAAAAACATTATCCATGATGCCAGGGGTTCTAGAGATGTTTATAGGTATAGTTTCGATGATGGTTTCCATATTACCCTTGGCATAAACAACATGTGTAGCAAGAGGATTGATAGGACAAGACCTATCTCCAGTCATAGTCAAGGTGAATTCCCCTGCTTCAATTCTGCTTAACTCTGGGAGGAAGTAAGATTTGTGATGGAGATCGTCCCAGGGTTTGTTCGGACTAGTCATTGCTTCAATGATTGCTTCGTCTGAGGGCAAGACTAAATCTAAAGAATCTGTATCAGGAAGGGAACCTTGAGCCCAAATAGGCTCCAGAATCAGATCTAACTCTTGTGCGAGAGTTGGATCGGGGTCGGCAGAATCTTGCTGGACTAAAGAGTACACCACTTCTTCTACAGACAAGGGCATGTACATACCATGGTTCCCTGTCCCTTCCATCATGGTCGATGGGTAAGGAAGAATCCATGGATCGTTAAAGTAAGTCGTGCGAAACGATGAAACTTGGAAAATTTCAACCTTATGGTGGTCAGATATGAACTTAACATCACCTTGAGGAAGTGGGTAATCGAAAGTACCCATCAAAGGTGGGCACAAACCAACCCCTATGTTGACGACACCGGGTTGAGGGTTATCAATCATTGGGACTGCGGATGCCCCCATTGAAGGGTCAGGACAGGAGAAAGAAAACTGATCAATGGTCACGATCCGACCCTCATGTGGAAACAAAAAGACCCAGAAAACTGTAATGATTACTGCTTGCATAGAATAGGTCCAACTCCTCCCTAACAAGATATTGTAGTCGAGAGATGCGTCGACCAATTCAACCTCGACACACATGGTTTTCCCTCCTAACTGCATGGGAAAAGAGGGGATAATGCCATGTGGTCAAAATGAATGACCATCGAAAGCGGTAAGAAGAATAGGTGACAGAGACAAAGCAGGCTGGCCAATGGCCTTCCAACATGCCAAAGACATTACACATGTTGAGGCGCCCTCATAAACCACTGTGTAGAAAATGTTCCAAGTGAAATTTTTCATGGTGTAAGCCACTACTATCTGGAATGCTACATGGTAAGGGTGAGGAGGTTTTAAGTAGGTTGTATCAAGCATGATTGTACCTAGATTACAAGTCTCGACGGATCCTAAAGCAGCTAACAGAGCCTTCCTTTGGGAAGGGTAGCTTTGGAGGACTTCCAAAGTAGACATCGCACAAGGGTTTTGAGACAAATCCTCCACCACAGAGTAGTTCTAGGTGACCCTTACATTTGGGTTGTGAGAAGCTTTCTTAAATGCACCTTTTGGGATGCATGTCATGGTTTTTCCCAACTTCTTCTCTATCTGGAGAGGAAAATATGGGGTTTCAACTTCTTTACCTTTCTCAGAGGTTCTTGGCTTGTTGTAATCATGTGCTCTAGTTGATATATAAGCATCACCTTTCATCATATACACATTCATGGATGCAATATTGTTTGAAGATGGAGGGGGTATTTGGCTTCCCCCTTCCACACTTGTAGAGGATTGAGTTAGATTTTGTCCATGTTGAAATGGGTTTTTTAACACAACAGGTTGATGCTGTGACAATAACTTTTGGGCCTCTGCAAGCCGAGGGCACTGGTGAGTTGGGTGGTCTTTCGTGCATAGATTACATGGATACTTCGAATTCCTTTTTTCAGTGTTTCCCCCACCAACATTATTAGTGGGTTTCTTATCCCCCTTACCCTCCTTACGTTGTTTTTTCTTTCCATCAGGCTACTAGGTGGCCTTCGTATTTGTCGATTGCACACTGTGTACATTAGACGTTTGGGTAGGGGGAGTATTCAGAACAGTAATCTGGCTAGCCACTTTATGCTGGATAGACAATTGCTACAATTTTTTCTTCAGTTGTTCAATGAGATTTATTTATGCTAAACCAACAATACTATCGGCATGTGGTCTGACTCTCTGTCTGAGGGATTAAACTCTAGCTTTGTCACTTGGTATCTCTCACCTCCGGGTCTATTTAGACATTCAACTGGTTGTGTCTCAGTTAAATAGTGTCTAGCATGGTCATGATCATACTTTACATCGACGATTCCTTAGGGTACGTCTCTCAGAAGAAATCTTTGATTATATTACATATTTTCATGTTCCTAGGAGATTAAATCAAGTCACAGATACTCTAGCTAATCAAATTTTAGATTGGCATCTTGCACACATATAAGAAAGACACACACATGCACATGTAAATACATTTTTAATGCAAATGTAATCCATAATACATAAAAAGACATAAAAATCCATACATAATATACAAAATATCATAGTACATGCGTGGGTACAAATGCCTCAAAAATATGTCCAGTAACAAGTCATGGGGCTTATGCCCTAAAAAATATACAAGTAGTTCCCTCAGCATGCGAAAAATCCAACCAAACTAAGGGCGGGGCCTGTTGTCCCTATTGTAATGTTCAATGACATTTTCCAAATGCCAAAAAATTCAGACCCACATCCGTGGTGCCCCCACTACATGAGGCTACATAGACAGTGAAAGATCCTTGATCTTTTCCATGGGGACCGTGCGAGTAAGCAAGGTAAAGTTTCACTCTACTCATCTCAAAACTCTCTCAGCCTCACCGGCTGGAGGTACTCCTACTATTGCTGGTTTGCCGACTGCAGCTAGGGCAGCCTCTGGTCAAGGATGTCATCTATTCCTCACATAGTCTGCTGGTCGCACTGGCCCCACATCTCCACATCACAGACACAGATCTGTCAGATACTCTGGTGTATAAAAAAAATAATATATATAAAAAACAACATAAAGATTATATATATTTAAAAAAACAAAAAAAAAAAAACAAACCCAACTTACCCATCTCTCCTCGCTGCTCTCTGGGAGTTACCGGTATCTCAAGATCTCTAGAGAAGTCAATCCTGGCATAAGGGTAGTCCTCTATGACCAGAATCTGTCATGCCCACCAAGAAAAGAACTTTTCATCAAAGGCCTCAATGGTCCTCCCTCCCCCTTGTCACAGCAACAACGTTGCCCATCTGCATAACGTGGGGAGAGAGACCTTGTGCCCTCGTATAGTCTCTCTAGGACTGAAACTGGGCACTCTTTCAAAGAAGAAAGTACAAAGAATCATCCCAAACCTGGATTTCCTCTGATTCTACATTCAACACTTTGTTAATTGCCTCTTCATACAATCCAGTAAGGTGGCACTCCAGTCAAATATTTGTGCATTTAAGTACTGAACTGCACAATTCATGTGTGCACAGGAAGCCTGATGCAAAGACGCGGACCTGTTAATCCGCCCAATGAGCAACACTATCACTTTTAGTGATAATTTAGAGATCTTTCTTATCGACACTTGCAAGCTCGTTCTGTCAGTATCATCTTCACAATGGAGTCCAATCAACTTTGATATGTTATGAGGCCTGGAAGGGAAGGTACAAAAATTGACTGGTTCCCCTCTCATCGAGAGGCCAGTCAGGAAGTATATATCCTCTGTTGTTGGAGCCAATGGCTGCCCCTCTAGCATAAAGGCCTTTGCATCGGGATGCCAATAGCCCACCAAGATGTTCAGTAGCCTAGATTGTGCTCGCATGAAAGGACAATGGAAAAACTTTAACAAACCATACTGCAACAGTGCAAGAAGAGCATCAGGGTCCTCATCGACCAACACACCATTATCCTCATGCTCTCTTTCCCTCCAGTGAAAATACATCCTGGAAATAGACAAAGTTTAGGAGGGTTAACTCTTGTTTTTATTTTTATTTTTTGTACACTAATTGGTAGGTCCACACAGGCTGTAGTGCTCACAGTAGAATGTACACTTGGGTTGTCATAAGGCAATCTACGTGTGCACTCGGGCTGTCATAAGATAGACTGCATGGATGTAGGGTTGACCTTTTAAAGGTCTACGCCCCCCCCCAAAATGAACTTAAATGCATAAAGAAAGAATTAAAATGCAAGAGGGGGTAGTGAGTACTTACTTGGTCCAAGCAGATGGACGTTTTGTCCACTGAAGCTCCCAGAATCAACTCTTTTCACAAAGGGGTAGTTTTGGCTTTTAGTCAATTTCTCAGTTAGTAATGGTGATAATAAGCTTCCAGCTTCTATTTATAGACCTTTTGGCCTTTTTTTGGTCAATTTTTGGACCCTTTTGTCATTTTTTGTAAATTGAAAATCATTTAGTATGGTTCTGGAGTTTTCTTTGGATTGTCACGAGAAGTGTTCTTTGGGTATTGGGAAATTTTTTGGAGTTTTGGGTCATTTTAAAGGTCCTTTGGTAAAAAGCCATTTTTTCCAACTCATTGCATTTAAGATAGGATTCCACCTCCACTTTCTGCATCTTGTTGTCTTTTCTGCTTTTCCATAGGATCGATCCCACCGAGTTGCGACATAGAACCATCATTGCCACTTTAGGAGTGTCATAATTTAGTGGTAGAGCCTACCTTAACATGGATGCCCTAGCTAGATCCTAGTTTCATTTCGGTGTCCATGCTGTCACTAATGACTATAGGCCCGAGAGTCCTTACTAGTATTTCCTAATTACGAGTTTTGAGCCTCATTTGCATGATTCCTTATCACTCTTGACCTCACCCTGGGGACTCCCAAAAGTTAACGATTCTTCTTTTAATCTCTTTTCAGACCCTCTAAATGTGAAAATATTGTCGAGTGATCTTGTTGACCTTCACGCTCGCTAAAGTGAAATTTGAAGTCACATATGTCCGAAGATAGTTTACCTCTTTTTCGGTTCGGATGGTCAACTGTACGAACAAAGGTATCCTCTAGGAGCCTCGGTTCTCTAGAAGAGTACTCTCAGGTATAATTTTAACCCTTTTTCAGGCCCGAGGGACTAAATTTATGAAAATGGAACCCCCATGGAGTCCATAGTTAAGCTCTTTTCAAACTCCCTAAAATTTAAAATATTGCCGAGTAACCTTATTCTTTCACACTCATTAAAATGGTCTAGAAGAAAATTCCTGACGGAGTCCATACTTAATATTTTTCAGACTCCTTAAAAATGAAAAAATTGTCGAGTGAACTTGTCTTTATAACACTCGTTAAAATGGTTTTGAATAGACATCTGGTCGGTGCTAGTTTACCCCTTTTTCGAGTCGACTAGACTATCTTCGAAAAAGGTACCCCATTGGAGTCTCCTTTTATGTTTTTTCAGACTCTCTAAATATGAAAAACCACCAAGTTTACCTTCTCTGGGCTCGTCAAAATTACTTCGAAGGACATTATCATTGTGTGTTTTGTTAACCGTTTTTGCATACCTGCATCTTTGGCTTAATGCCGGCTCCATGTTGCTCTCAACTGAACCATCTAAATCATGGCTTATACGCAAGCTCTATAGCACTTTGCCTCTACGTCTTGACACCTTTGGCCCCTGGGGGATTTTTACCGAGTGTCCTTTTCCTGCATATGTCCCTTTTCCCTGAGCATCCCTGTGTTCCATGTGCTTGGAAATAGTATGTTTGTGACACTCGATCCTCCATTGTAACGTATCAATCTTTTAGCCTTTTTCATGCTTTCCAAAATGATTGAAAATGACAAAAGAAATCAAATATACCCCTAAAAGAGGAAGGGAAAATTATTTTCTTTTTATTGGCAGCACAATGAGTCGCCCTTGGACAAAGCACATCCTTCCATTTGTTTGTCAAAGTCCTGGTATTTAATATGACCTTAGGAAGTTGTTCTCGCTACATAGAGCTATGTCCTCCTCTGTTTGGTTATTCTTCCAAACATATGGAGAGTTTGCGGTGCCTCCTACATCATGAACTTACGTCAAAATATCATGCTGCCTGAGTCTCATCTTATGTCGTGCTATTGTCCAAGGGAAGTTATTACCAATCTTGAGTCGGCCCCTCTGAATATTGTCTCTTACCTTCATGCCTAGTCATCCCAAAAGCCTAATCAAGTCTTTGTTCGAAATCCATGAAGCCCTCAACCGGATCATCAAAATCCTCTAGTCCATTCCTGACAAGCCATCGAATACCTCTGGGTAGTGAATTCATACACTTATATTACACTCCTACCCGATTTTGAAGATTTTGAGGTTGATGCTCGAGCTCTGAAGGCCTCATCTATAGCCATCATGCCTAATTCTCTTCTTGAAGATGGATACTATAAATGTATATCTTTTTGATTTTGAGATGTAGATCCGTTGTGTATTGCTCGCACCTACACTTTATATAGTTATATGACATGGATCTACAGTGTATTTGATTGGTAGCCATGATTTTATTTCATTCCAAGCATGGGTATGCCCACCTCTGTGAGACAATTGTTATTTTGCAGATGGCACCTCCCGAATTCTGGTCCCAGGGCTCACTGGTTTGGTACATTGATAAAGATTGATAATTTATTTTGGCCATCAGATGCTCTTCTGACCTCACACATTAGGGGGCATCTGTTATAACCCTAATTTGCAGTAGACATGTTTACCTGGCATCAGGCCATCTCATATTCCTTCTTTTCCAAGCTAGTACCGAACAACTCTTCTTAAAAACACCCTTTTTAAAGGCACATGCACCCTGCTCCACTACAACTCACATGTACACACTAGCTAACCCACTACAACCCCCATGTACACTATATCTGACCCACTACAGCCCACGTGTACCTACAAACGCATGAAAAATGAAAAGTTGCCGATGGAACACACAGTTTTGGGTAAGTTAACTAAACCTTTCGACCATGCATGGCCAGTCACTCGACCAAATACCTAACTCCTTCTAGCCTATAAAAGAAGGGGTAGGGGTCCCATTTGAAAGGAGGAAAATCATAGTAAAGAAACTCTACCTGAATTAGCATTCCCCTTGCCTCAACATTTGCAACTATTGTGTGAAGAGAAGCATATACAAAAGTACTTGGAGCATAGTTGAAGAGGAGCCCAGGACCAGATTCGAGGAGCAGTGTCGACCACATATTTAAAGTTTACTCTTATGAATATTAATACAAAGGAATACTTTTTTCGTCCCACCATATCATGTGTTCAAATTGTGTATTTATTTTATGATATTATCACATCTAACCCAACAATTAGTATATGAAATGCATGTTTGCATCTCTCTGTTTTTCCATGTGTGAATGCAGGTCAACTTTGGGAGGAGGCTAGCAGTCAAGGAGCAAGTGAAATCAAAGGGGTTGACATCAAACGAAGGATTTAAGGTAGAGTTATCTAATCTTGTTTTCACCTTTGTATTGCATGAAAGTGGGGTTTTCTGTTGGGAGAATAGAAAAAGGCAAAGGCCTTCAAATGGTCATTTTCTGCATGCATGATTAAACTATTAGTGCTAGTCCATAGGATGGATTTACCACCCACAACAGAATTGGCGACCATACTAGGTGGGAAATCCCTCCTACGGACTAGCACTAAGGGTTTAATCATGCATGCAAAAAATGACCATTTGAAGGCCTCTACGTTTTTCTATTCTCCCAACACAAAACCCCACATTCATGCAATACAAAGGTGCAAACAAGATTAGGTAACTCTACCTTAAATCCTTCGTTTGATGTTGATCCCTTCACTTTCACTCGCTCCTTGACTGCAAGCCTCCTCCCAAAGCTGACCTGCATTCACACATGGACAAACAGAGAGCTGCAAACATTCATTTCATATACTAATTGTTGGGTTAGATGTGACAATATCATAAAATAAATACACAATTTGAACACATGATATGGTGGAATGAAAAAAATATTCCTTTTTGTATTAGTCTTCACAAAAGTAAACTTTACAATATGTGGTTGGCACTGCTCCTTGAATCTGGTCCTTGGCTCCTCTTTAATTGTGATCCAACTGCTTCTGTATATGCTTCTCTTCACACAATAGTTGCAAAATTTGAGGCAAGGGGAATGCTAATTTGGGTAGAGTTTATTTACTATGATTTTCCTCCCTTTAAATGGGACCCCTACCCCTTCTTTTATAGGCTAGAAGGAGCTAGGTATTTGGTTGAGTGACTGGCCATGCATGGTCGAAAGGTTTAGTTAACTTACCCAAAACTGTGTGTTTCATCGACAACTTTCCATTTTTCATTCTTTTGTAGGTACATGTGGGATTTAGTGGGTCAGCTAGAGTGTACACGTGGGATGTAGTGGAGTAGGGCATGTGTGCCTTTAAAAAGGGTGTTTTTAAGAAGAGTTGTTTAGTACTATCTTGGAAAAGAAGGAATATGAGATGGCCTGATGCCAGATAGGCATGTCTGCTTCAAATTAGGGTTATACAAGATGCCCCCTAATGTGTGAGGTCAAAAGATCATTTGGTGGATGAAATACATTATCAATCTTTATCAACGTGCCAAACCAGTGAGCCCAGGGACCAGAATTCGGGAGGTTCCATCTGCAAAATAACAATTGTCTCACCGATGCGGGCATAACCATGCTCAGAATGAAATAAAACCATGGATACCAATCAAATACACTGTATATCCATGTCATATATCTATATAAAGTATAGCCGTGATCAATACACAATGGATCTACATCTCGAAATAAGAAAGATATACATTTATAGTATCCATCTTCAAGAAGTGAATCGGGCCTAATGGCTAGAGATGAGGACTTTAGAGCTCGAGCATCAACTTCAAAATATTCAAAACTCAGGTAGGAGTGTAATATAAGTGTACGACTTCACTACCTAGAGGTCTTCGATGGCTTGTCAGGAATGGACTAGAGGATTTTGATGATCAGGTTGAGGGTTTCATGGATTTCGAACAAAGACTTGATTGGGATTTTGGGATGACCGGGCATGAGGGTAAGAGACAATCTGCAGAGGGGGCCGACTCAAGTTTGGTAATAATTTCCCTTGGAAAATAGCACGACATAAGATGAGACTCAGACTGATGCAGGAGCATCGACAACACATCAAGCGAGTCAGCATAAAAGACAACGAACAGCTGGACAGTGCCAACACACATTTTGAAATACTTTGGAAGTGTTGCGCCGCTCTTTAATGAAGTCATTATAAAGAAGTGCACTTGTATTGTAAAGGGGACCTTGAGCCTTTAAGCTCTCATCCTTAGTAGATAGGAAGGCATTTAATAGATTTAATGTAGGTAGATAGGATTTTATTTCCAGATTAGACAGTTTTCGAGTCCGAGAGGGAAAATGGATATAGACACCCTCACTTGTACATTGTAACATTATTCAATTCAGGAATCAAACAGGAGCAAGAGAGAGCAAGCAGAGAATTGTATGAAGAACCTCATGTACATATTTGAATTAATATAAGAGAGTCTTTGATTCAATTTCATGGCTAGTGTTGTTTCTCTGTGTATGTTGTTTATGTGCTCATAAATGTTTGTTTTCTGGTCATGCATTTGCTTTGAATATGCTGTGCATATGATTTCAGGGTTTCAACTGAAGTCTGAGAGAGAGAGAAGAGAATAAGTTTCAATTGTTTCTCTGTCAAAGCCAGGAGATTCCTGCATAGAGTGTAGTTGAATTCATCCACATAGAGTGTGTTGATGAGGCTCGATAGTTAAACACTTATTTTCATTCACCCAGAAGTTATAGGGTTGTTGTGGAAGCTGTGTGAAGAGCGCACAGGCGGAATTAAAAGCGTCAGTTGTTAATCTGAGCAGAAGAAGGTAGAGACTACTGTTGCCGGAGGTGCACAGAGTCTAAAAGACTCAACACCAGGGGATTTGTTGAAGGTCGAGCACGAGAGTGTGCACAAACTCTCTCGGAAGGATTCGAAGTAGACAAGATCAGGAGGGATAGTTCCTTCATGATACCGCGGAGGAGACCCAGGAGGTGGTTTGGAGAAGAATCGAGCAGGAAGGAGCTTTAGATCGGGAGGAGTCCTTGAAGAGGAGAAATCGATGGTCAGGGTTCATAGAGGAGCCTAGCGAAATTCCACCAGCCGTTAGATCTTGGAGGAGATGCACGCAGGTTAAACCTAAGCTTGCAGAGGAAGAGTCCAAGAGCCATCGGGATTCAGTTCATTGGGATATCGGAGATTTCATGGTCATGGGTTTTTGTAAAACGAAATCATGATTCGTGATTTCCCGAGGAGATCAGGGCCGTGGATCCCGGACTGGACACGTGTCCGCAATCCTGAAAAGTCGGGGTTCGGCATTCGGGATTTTCCAGTGCAAAGGAATTGCGGTCTTTGAAATCGTGATCACGTGATTCCCGATAGAACGAAGAGAGGAGGCGACGTGACAAGGAGAGATCGCACGTGCATATCAAAGATCGGGGTTCGGAGATTCGTGGTGCCAGTGAGCTGTGACATCATGTATGCCGATTTCCCAATAGGGAAATCCCCGACAGGAATGGAGAAGCATTGGCACTAAGACCCATCGGGTTTTGGGGTTTTGGATAGCACGAAGAATGTTCCCACAAGTTTTGCAATAGTGCGAAGCTCAATTTCCCAATAATACAAGGGGAGATTGCAGGAAGAAGTCTATGGGTATTGAGAACACCCGACAGGGGGTGGAAGAGTAATTTAACTCTTCGGGCCCGAGTAAAAGAAGGTCCTGGTGGAAGTGGCCGTGCCTTGGGTGGTGCTGATGTGCCAGTGTGGTATCAGAGCAAGGAGTTACTCTATGTTTTCTATTACAGAGAGGAAGAGAATTCACCATGCCTCCCAGAAGAGAAAGACAATCGCTCGACCCAGAAGATAGGGAGGTGCGAAGAAGAGGTAGGCCGACATGAAATCCAGAGATGGAGAGACAGATGAGAGATCTCTCAGCAAGGCTTGAAGAGATGGAGACAGTGCAGAGACACGGAGTCAGTGCTGGAGATCTTAGTGATTCCGAAGTTGAAGAGGAGGCTGGACATGAAGAAGAGGTCACAACAGAGGATGCATCAACCAAGCGGTTGATCAAAGCTATCGCCCGGATGAGTTCAAAGACCAAGATGGATATTCCAGCTTATGAAGGAAGCCTAGATGCAGAAGAGTTGCTGGACTGGATCAGGGCTCTTGACACCTACTTCAATTATGAGGATATCGAAGAGGATAAAAAGGTGAGGTAGGCTGTTACCAAGTTGAAGGGACATGCAGCATTGTGGTGGGACGAGCTATAGGCAAATAGACGTTCCAAAGGAAAACAAAAAATTAAAAGCTGGGACTGAATGATTGCTAAGATGAAGGCAAAGTTCATCCCAAGGGATTATCAGATCACACTGTTCAGGCGAATGCAAAACCTGAGGCAGAAGTTGATGACGGTGAAAGAGTACACTGAAGAATTTTACAAGCTCAACATCAGAGCAGGTCATCGGGAGAGCGATGATGAGAAGGTAGCCAGATATTTGAATGGTCTGAGATACGACATTCAGGATGAATTAAGCATGGCGACCATCAGGACGGTTGAGGATGCTTACTAGATGGCTCTGAAAGCCGAGGAGAAGCTAAGCCGTAAGCAAAGACAGCGAGGGCGAGGCAGAAGTTAGCCCAGAGGCAAGGCAGTTGCCCAAGAGAAATATCAGAAGCCCAAGGAGGAATGGAGGAAGCCTCAAGGTAATATTGAAAGAGGTGGAACCTCACAGCGAGGACAAAAATATGCTGAGCAGAGAGGACAACATAATGAGCAGAAAGGAGATTATGTTGATGCAAATACTTTTCCTCATACCAGAGGTAGAGGAAGAGGTAGAGGTGGAATCATCACATGTTTCACATGTGGAAAAAATGGGCATAAAGCAGTTGATTGTCCAGACAGGAAAAAGGACAAAGGAGAATCTCACGTCACTGAAGTGCAGAGGCGTGATGTTGAGAATGAAGATACCGAAAGTGGGAGGTCACTGACAGTGCATAAAGTTATTTTGACACCCGAGAAAGAGGTGGAGGACACAATTTAGAGGACCAGATTGTTCAGAACAACTTGCAAAACCAAGGGCTGGAAGTGCAAGGTTATTGTGGACAGCGGAAGCACCGACAATCTCGTTTCAACCGAGATGGTGGAGAAATTAGAGCTGGAGACAACTGATCACCCGAGTCCATACAAAGTATCATGGCTACAGAAAGGAAATCAGATGAGTGTCACTAAACAATGTTTAGTTGAATTTAAAATTGGGGGATATAGTGATAAAGTCCTGTGTGATGTCATTCCCATGGATGTATGTCATTTGTTACAGGGTAGACCATGGAAATATGACAGAAATGTGGTTCATGATAGGAGAATGAACACGTACACTTTGGAGAAGGATGGGGGGACACACAGACTGCTTCCGATAAAGGATAAATAAGTGAAACTGGAAGTAAGCAACACCATACTTCTCATGAGTGGGAAGGAACTTCTCACAGAGATGGAGAAGAAAGAAGATCCACAATTCT
>JASDQU010026775.1:30013-44175 GCA_032191745.1 Picea mariana
TCCCCCATAAGATGAAGAAATTTCTACTGAATTTGGCCCCAGGTGAGCCACTTGCCTTGGTGCAGAAGCTGCCCTGCTTTGACAACTCGATAAAGATGGATCCTTTACTGTCGGGTACCCTTGATCTGTGTGTCCAAAATATGATCACTGGATGCCTGTTGCATGTAGTCAGGGTTTATTTCTATTGGTGTCAACTGCTCTGCTATCTTTGAGGTGTCCAATAATGGTGGGAAATATGGATGAAAGAGAGCCATGTTGAAGACTGGGTGCAGGCCAAGGAAAGGGGGAACGTTGAGTGCAAAATCAATGTCACCCACAACCTTGGTGATGGTATGGCCCATAATGGAGTGGGAAAAGATTTTGATGGGGCCCTGTAAGGTGTTCTTTCTACAAGTGCAACCAAACTTTGTCGCCCACCTGAAACTTATGTGGCACCCGGTGTTGATCATGGCACTCCTTGTACTTGGCATTGGACTTCTATAAAATATCCTGAACCTGTTGGCAGATGTGATGGATCCTCTCAATGAACCAGGTGGATTTGTTAGATTCTGGTGGAGCAGGGGATGAGTCAGCAGAGGTGTTCGCTAGTGGTAGTGCAACATCCATGGGGCCCAATGGTTGGAATCCCAACCCCACCTGAAAGGGGTTGTGGCCAGTTGAGCTATGCAGGGCTTGGTTGTAGATATGTTGGACATAGGGAAGACTCTCATCCCATGTGCGGGGGTGCTTGGAATTGTACATGCACATGATATGTACGATCATCTGATTGACGACCTCAGTTTGGCCATCTATCTGGGGGTGGAAGGAAATGGATTTGGTGAGCTTGGTATCCAATAGTGACCAGAGGCTCGACCAGAATGTGATGAGGAACTGACTATCCTAATATTAGACAATGGTTTTTGGGATCCCAAATTGTACCTAGATGCGTTTAGAGAAGAGCTTGGCAGTGGCCTCTGTAGTGATGTTCTTCTTGTAGGTGGCCATAATCGCCATTTTGGAAAAGAGATCAACAACCACAAAAATGCAGTCGTTTCCCATCTTGGTGGATGGGAGGCCTGACATGTAGTCCATGGATATGGATTCCCACGACTTGTAGTCCATGGATATGGATAGCGCAGAAAGTGAAAGACCTGATATACTTGCCGACATCCTGTCGAAGTTTCGGCCAGTAGAAATATTTTTATAGCACTACCACTGTCTTTTCGACGCCAAAGTGGCCTGCCACCCAATTGTAGTGAGATTCCCAGATCATCTTCACACACTCACTTGATGGAATACATAGATGGCCCAGAAATCACAACAACTTGTACTAAAGATGGAAATCAATGACCATTGAGTTTGCTCCCAACATTTGGTAGGTGGTGGAGAAGTTGGGGTCTGTCTCATAGAGGTGGGGCCATCCAGAGGTCTCATGGCCGCAAGATTCTAGCACCTTGGTGAGTGCCACGACTGGAGGTCAGTTGAGGCAATCAGAAACTCAGTTGGTACTTCCTATTTTATACTTGATGTTGAGGTGGAACTGCTGTAAGTATGTGGACCACTTCTGATGGTGGTCATTCTACAATTTACCTTGGGTATGCATGAATTGTAGTGTCTTATGATCAGTGTGGATGACTGTATCCTTCCCTAGAATGTAATGTCTCCACTGGCGGCAGGATTGAACAATGGAGTACATTTCTTTGTCATAAGTAGGGTACTTACAGACAACATCTGATAGCATCTCACTATGATATGCCATGGGGTGACCATGTTGAATGAGAACGATGCCCACAACATAGTCTGAAGCATCTGCCTCGATCTCAATGGGATGTTGCAGGTCTGATAATGAAAGTATTGGGGATGTGCACAAGCGTTGCTTCAGATCATCGAAGGCTTGTTGTTGGGACAGGCCCCACACAAATTTTTCCTTACCGCCACCCCTAGTTACTTGGCTGAGGGCCCATGCGATATGAGAGAATCCCAACATGAACCTGTGATATGAGAGAATCCCAACACGAAGCTCAGAGAGTGTGGTTGGGGTTGGCCAGTCATGGATGACCTGGATCTTGGTTGGATCCACATGCACACCATGTTGATCAATGATGTAGCCTAAGTAGTGGACCCTGTCCATGTCAAAGGAGCATTTTTCCAAGTTTGCATATAGTTTGTGCTGCCAGAGGGTGTGCAGAACCTACTGAATATGCTGCAAGTGTTCTGCCCAAGTCTTTCTGTAGATGAGGATGTCATCCAGATACACCACTACAAAATTTATGGTGAAAGGTCACAACATATCGTCCATCATCCTCATAAACGTTGCTGGAGCATTTGTCAAACCAAAGGGCATGACCAACCATTCAAAAAGACCTTATTTTGACTTAAAGGTGGTCTTCCATACATCTGTATATTCTATTGGGACCTGGTTGTAGCCAGACTTTAGATCAATCTTACTGAAGTATTTGGCCCCTGTGAGCTGATCAAGGAGGTTGTCGATTCAATGAATCAGGTATTGATTCTGGATTGTGATTTTATTCAAGGCCCAGTAATCAATGCAGAGTCACCAAGTCCCATATTTCTTCTGCACCAGTACGATTAGGCTCCCACAAGGTGATGAGATGGGATGGATGTGCCCCTTGTGGAGAATTTCTTAGATATGCTTCTTGATCTCCTCATTTTCTAACAGAGAGTGATGGTAGATCAACCCATTGGGTAGCGGTGCACTTGGGGTCAGATCGATGGGATGCTTGACCTGGCAGTGCAGAGGTACCCTAGTAGGAGAGGAGAAGACATGTGAGTGTTCTTCCATGACCTTATCCACTTGCTTCTATTGTGTGGAGAGATCAGTCGCAGAGGCCCTGGATGTGGCTGCAATCTTTCTCTTACTCTGAGAGCAAATCACGAAGAAGAAAAATTTCCCAGTCTAAGAGATGACCTTCCTGCATTGCTTGGAAGAGATCAAGGAAATAGCACTAGGAGGGACTGCCTCGGGTATCCTGTACAATTTCTTGTTCAAAGTAATAATAACACTACGAGGCCTAGACTCATATACAACATGGAGTTTCCATAAATAAGGTTGGCCCAAAAGAAAATTACAAACTTTGAGAGGAGAAACATCACACAATACCTCATCTTTGAAGGGCTTGATGTTGTACGACAGTCGACACTGTTGGCTGACGCGAAGATCACTTCCTTGGTGGAGCCATCCAATGGTGTAGGCATGCAGGTGCGACATTATTGGTAGGTCCAACAACTTGATGACATCTTCTAAGATGAGGTTCTTCTGGCTACTGCTATCAATGATGAAGTGCAACAGGGTGCCTTTTACCCACATCTGTGAATGGAAAAGGCACTTGCCTTCTTTTGGCTCGTCTGGTTCATTAGGCTAGAGCTTGGTGGTAGCAACGGTGGCACTCAGCTCCACGTCAATGATCCGTCTTCCCCTTTCTAGTTGTGACTCACAGTTAGAATCTGCATATGGTTTAGAGGCTTTCACTTCAGCCACCAGTGATTGCTTTGAGTGACAATCAATAGTGTTATGCCAAGGGCTCTTATGGAAGTTGCACCACTTCCCGGTATCCTTCTTTGTCTTTCCAGTGTCCTTCTTTGCTTACGGCTTGGACTAGTTGTCCTGATACTGTCCATCTTTGCTCTATCCTTTTTTTTGTAGGTTGGGTCCACCCTTTCCTGGCTTTTGTTGCGAGGGGTTCCCAGGCCCAAATTGTCGCGTCTTTTGTTTGAGCTTCTGCTCGATTTTGACGACATATCGATAGGCTGCACCCAAGGATGAGATGTCCATAAATTCCATTTATATTTGGATGTATCTATCCAGAGCACTGTGATACTTGAGCACAAGATGTCACTCTGAATCTTTGATACCCATCTTTGTGCACAGGGTATGGAAGATATTTGTGAAATCTGGCACTGCTTGGTGTCTTTATTGCCACAGTGTGGTCCATTTGGTATACAAGTCGTCATAGCTTTAGACAGGGTAGTATTGTTCCTTAATAGCATCCCTGAAGGATTCCCAGGTGGCCATGACTGTAAATAATGAGGGTTCCTCGGTTTCCTTTTGCTCACAGAAAGTTTCCCACCAATATTTGACATGGGGAATGGCTTTGAGGAGTGCAAAAGTAATTTTTTCTCTATTTAAAAAGTTATGGACATGAAAATACCCTTCTAGTAGATTCAACCACTTGTCTACAGCATCCACGTCTATCTGACCTTCAAGTATAGGAATATCGAAGTTGATTTGTATCTTGAAGGGGGCAGTGCCTCTGCTCGAGGAAGATGCGTCGCTCGTTGGTAGCCGCCGAAGGATTTGCATGAAACTATCCATCATCTTGTTCCTCTGTTGCATGAGGGATTCCTCAAGAAACATTTTGAAAGGATATCCTGTCCCGTCATATTTATTTTCTCCTGCCATGAGAGGTCGTTTGGGTGTGTGAGAGATTTTTTCCTCAAGAGAAACAAGCTCAAGACCCAATTCTTTGTACCCCGACCTCGTTGGGGACATGCATTAAGACGACAAGGAGCAGACCGCTATGATACCACTGATCCGGATTTTATGAGCAGAATGAAATGAATACAGATTATTAAAATATGCTTAACACATAATAACAGAGATACAGTAAAACTGGTTTTCTATTCAATAAGGAAATAAGCTGAAACTGTAAAATGCAACGGAAAACAAGCTTGCTGGAATGATGGCGGCTTATCTCTGAGAAGAGATGTGACGACTGTGCTCATTCGTAAGAATATCATTACAAGGAGGCTCTGAAGGCCTTTTTACAATAAACAAGAATGTCAAAAACCCTATAAATCCAAAAACCTAACCCTAGGAGATGAAGTTCCAAAAGTCATGTGGGCCCCGTTCGGGTAAGTTAGTCGGTCAACTTCTCGAGGTCGTAACTTTTGCATACGATCTCTATTTTAGGCGCACAATAGCCCGTTGGAAAGGTCTATTCGAGGACTACACATTTTTGTCTAATCTAATAAAGGGCATTTTCAATTGTGCCAATCTCTAAAAATGTTGTTTAGGGCCTCAAAATGACCCCGCAAGTCAGGAACCTAAAAACTAGGAAAAAAACTGCTAAAATGAACCAGTTGGAATAGGTGGGAGGCCACCAACATCCATATGGATCACTCTTCAGAGTGGATAATTCCAAGGTTGGGACCAGAGGTTTGATTGATACTCCTAGCTCTTTAAATAATGAATATTCCATGACCATTTCATTTCATATTGAAGGAAAGGCAACATGTTTCATGCATCTATGAAGAGGTATCTTAGTGGCCATTCTATTAGGATTCTATCAAGGTGGCTCTTGTATGAGGGAGGACACCTAAGACACATTTCTACGGGCCTCGATATTTCATCACCCTTTGTCTCCTAGTTATAACAACCTCATTTATACCTTCACTCATCACCATAGTGGATTTCATCACTTCTCATGGTAGGTGTTTGGAAAATCCTCATCCTTCTCTTTATTCAGTTTTCTCAGTGGGCCCCCAATTATTTAGATGGAAGAGTTTGGAAGAGTTATAGTCTAGGCCTGGTTGAGTGTTTTTTAGTTTAACAAAAATTAAAAATGAAAATCAAAACAACATAAAAAAAAAAAGAAAATAAAAAAAACATATCATTACAAACAAAACAAAACATATTTCACAATGCAACCTCTATACACTTGCACGCAGAGCTACACGCACTCACCACCACAGTCCCACTATATCACTTGCGTGCAGAGCTGTAAGCTACCACCACCACAGTCCCACGGATTTGGATCACGGAAGGGAGAGGGGGGCGGCTTTGGAGCATGAAAGGGAGAGGAGCATGACTTTGGAGCATGGAAGGGAGAGGAGGACAAGAGAAGGAGGAGGGCACACAATTTGTGGAGGAAGAGGGCACACAATTTGCAGAGGCTAGGGCATGGTCATTTGCAGAGGAGGGCACATGATTTGCAGAAGAAGAGGACACATGATTTGCATAGGCTAGGGAACAATAATTTGCAGAGGAGGGAACACAGATTTGCAGAGGAGGAGGTCACACGGTTTTTCACCGGAGGAGGGCACACAGCCGGAGGAAATGGTTTGACTTCTTTCTCCTATCTCTTGACTTCTTTCCCCTTGATTGTTCCATGAGAAGAAAAAATCCCCATGGGAGTAGTGTAAGTTAATAACCATTGAATATAGTCCAAAACAAATATTTGAAGAAAGTCTCGAAGAATTTGGGGATAGGGAAACAAGTAAGAATGAAAAAATAAATCTAGCAGCTCTTCCCCAATTTCATAGAATGGTCACTGAGGTCCTAGACACTTTTATTCTTGAATTTGAATCCCTTTGCAACACTTATGAATATAATAATTATGCCCAGCTGAGAATTTTCTCCTCTACTTTGAAGGAAATATCCCTCAAATGGTTCATAGGTCTATATATACATAATGTTTAGACATTGGAAACCAAATATTATGTATATCTATTCCAAATGGAGACTCAAGAGATTAACTATTCCAAATGACTTAGAAAGGAAAAACCATTAGAGGACTATGTTAAGATATTTCACTTTGGTTAAAAGAGATCTATCGATTGCTCAATTGACAAAAACTCTCCTAAGACAATTCTCCCTAATACATGATTCATGGGCCCTAATTATGTATCCATTATACATGATTCATGGGCCCTAATTGTGTATCCATTATACATGATTCATGGGCCCTAATTGTGTATCCATTATGATCGCTGACACAAACTTAACAAGGATGATTATAGGCCCAAATTCAAATATTGAGCACAACAAGAATGATCCTTGGGGCCTAAGCCATGAATTGATGATGAAGAACTAAGGATTTAGTCCCTAATACATTATTAATGGGCCCTAATTGTGTATCCATTATGATCACTGACACAATCTTAACAATTTAAATTGGAAAACTTATCTTTCACAACAATTCCTTGGGGATGTTGAATACATTAACTTATCAAGACATGTCAAGTACATTTTGAAACATGGGAGTCATAATTAATTAAGCAAAAGTTTGGCTATGAATATTGTTAACACATTGTTAAAAGTTGCAAGAACACATGTTAGTATATTCCACACATTGTCTAGCCATTTTGTATATATACAACACTTTAGACATTGTCTAATATATAATCCCTTAATCTCATATACAGTCACACAAATCCTTTAACAATATCAACGTAATAATGTCAATGAACACTAGGATCAATACTAATTCCATTATAAGCACGCACATGACATTATAATGTGTCAATCATAGGATATATAAGCCAAATGGTCCAAAGCATATAGTTCCAAATCATGTATCTTGAATTCTAACACATACAAGACACCTTTCCATTCTAACACAATGTAGGGTCCAAGGCTAAGTCTCGAGCTAAAAAAGAGGTTAGGGAGGGAAGTAGCTAACCATTTGTGGGGCCTTTAGAGTAGGAAAAACCCCTCATTTTTTTTCCAAATGATCATTCGCTCAATTAATTCTGGAGGGGTCATGGGTGCCCAAAAACAACAAGCCTTAAAAAGAATGTGTGCAATTTACAAACCAGATGTCTTGCTTCTCCAAGAAATTGTGTGTGTTGGCTTTAAAGCTGCATAACTTTTGTCTTCCTTTCTAAAAGAATGAAAAAGAAATTTGGTGGATTTTGAAGAACTTTTAGGAGGGTTAGTCTTAAGGTGGAATGCCAATCTAGTTGCAATGTCCTCCAATGTCTTAAATGTAGGTGTTGATATTGAAGTCGGGTCTATAAAATTAGGGAAGGTGTATAAAATTATTAACCAGGTTTATTAGAGATGGAAATATTGGTGAAATATGGAAATCATTAGGTTATTTTCTAGGCTTATTGACGAGGAAATGAAGGTAGGTATAGAATCACAAGTGGAAAAGGATGGAATATAATTAGTATTAAACTCCTTCAAAGGAGCCAAAAGCCTTGGTATTAAACTCCTTCAAAGGAGCCTTCGTATTAAATTAGTATGAAGAAAATTTTGGTTTTTTATACAATAGACAAATCCATGATGTTGTGGGATCAACCCAAGAAGGACTGCACAAAAATAAAACCCAAAAACCACCTATTGTTGTCCTGAAGTTGGACCTTGAAAAAGCATATGACAAAGTGAACTAGTTATGCCTTAGAGTGTTATTGCTCCATCTTAGATTGAATCTACATACAACATAATGGATTATGGGGTGTCTTTCATCAACTTCCTTTACAGTTCTTATAAATGGTTCTCCCTCTAGTTTTTTAAATTCATATTGAGGCCTATGACAACAATGCCCTTTATCTTCTTTTCTCTTTTTATTAGTAGCCAAATGATTAAGTAATGTGATCAAAGATGCTAGGAGAACAAGGTTAGTAAAGGGAATAAAAAATTATAATTCATTGGTCATTTCACATCTACTCTTTGTATATGACACATGACTTTTGGACATGGATATTTAAGGGAAATTATAAGCATTAAGGAGATTTTGGGAATATATTGTAAAGTTACAAGTATGGAGATTAATTTGAGGAAGTATTCTATGGTGTTCAATGAATTAGCTAAAGAAGAAAGATTCCAAATTGCAAATATTCTTCCTATGAATTAGTTGGAGACAAATGCATTGAATGCATTTTCTACTAGCACCAACAACCTTAGTCCCTTTCCCTTGTCATGATTTACCATCAATTCAAATATGCCAAGTATACCTAGCCATCCTCAATCGAACATTTAACTTATTAGTTGACAAGCACCTTAAACTACCATGCTCTTACCAAGCCAATTGTGCCTCCACATCATAATGAAAGCATCATCATGGAAGATAAGCAATCACACCTTATAATTTTTGCATCTAGTATGCTCTTTCTTCATCATAGACATATTTCTACAAGTTTAAGATACTTTAGGGTTCACCCACATGAACAATTTTCCTTGTTGAATCAAGCTTGAAGGCTTTTGGTGGTGCAATTCAACACCGCAGACCATCTTCCATCACCGGTGGACGAAAATTGGGAGAACTAGATTTTTTTTTTGTATTGGTCGTTAATGATATTCTTATATGTGAATTCTCAAAAACCTTTGTCTCGGTAATTTGTTGTTCCAGGCAAATTATTCATCCTTTTGAAGACGAGAACTTGCCTCATTTGGCACTTTGTCCATTGCCATAAAATATGGTGAAAATCCATATATTTCAAACTACAAAGATTCGAGAAATTTTCACTTGGAAAAAGTTATCCAAATTACTAAGGAGATGAAATGTTTGTTTGGATAAATTTTCCTGATTTGTAGTTTTAGGTCCCTTTCCTTCAAATACAATTTCTAAAAATGTCAAAAAGTGTCACAAAATAGTGATTTTGGCCCCATTTTGTCTATTTCACTAAGAGTCCCTTGGAATCTATCCAAATGATTTTATGGGCTTTCTTATGTTCATCGATAGTACTTGTCTAGATTTCATCATGAATGGAATTGTTTGCAGAAAGTACAATATTGTCATCTAAAAATTGCATTGTGTCAACTTTTAGGAATTCAGTGCCAAATACACAAACTTGAGCTCAAGGAAATTTTCATAGACAACTTTGATACAAAATTCCATGTGAAATTTCAGCTCCATCTGAGTTTGTATGCTCAAGTTATGCCCAAAATAAGGTTTTGGTTACTATATATTTTTTGCTATGTGAAAACATTTATTCATCGACATGGGTCGAAGGCCTCTCTCACATGAAAGAATTTATTTATTTCAAAGAAAAACATATTCTCATTCCTTGATCCACCTTTGATCTAAGGTTATTCTCATTCATTTCACGTCATCGACCTATTAGTAAGACATCTTTCTAGTAGCGACCACCTTTTAAAATATCATCCCTCTTCTTCACTATTGGACCTTCCTTCAAACATTTCTCGTTGAGCCTCCTTCCAACTTCAACCATCCAACCTATTCGAACCAAGTCATTAGGCTCTTTTGCATCATTGACCAACATTTGAAATTCACGGCCAATCAAAACTTTCAGTTAATTTTGAATTTTGGCCCCTTTTCAAAGACTAAGTTGATTTGAAACTTTCACCCCTTTTGAGACTTCAACCATTGTTCAAAATTAATGCCATTAGGACTATTTCCCTGTATTTCATCGGTCATTGGCCACTTTTTAAACTTTTCCCAACATCCATACTTAGAACTTAACTCCATTGGAAACTCTAAAACATCACCCATCATGCAAATTAAAACTTTGCGCCATTGGCCCTCTTATAAACTTCAAGGCATTTATGGACAAGGTCATTAGGACTCTTCCAATATTTGGACCATGTTTGAACATTGGGGACAAATTTAACTTCAACCCATTCTTGAACTTTGGGCCATTACAAAATTTTAAGAATTTCTCCAACTTTGGCCTACTTCTAAACTTCATGGCATTTTGGAATATTGATCTATTTTTGAATTTAAGCCCCTTGAGCCATTTCGAAAAATTTCTCATCGAGCAATTTTAAAACTTTAGGCTGTCGACACTTTATTGAACTTCAATACATCCCACCACTTTTTAAACTTCATCTAATAACAATACTTTGAACATAATCCCCCTGAGCATTCTGAAACAAGGATAATAGGCCACTTTGGTATGGGGGCGTTGAGCCATTTCAAAATATTGGGCTTCTTATGAACTTTTTCAAAACTTAATAGGAAGGCCACGATTTCAGCACTTGGACCTGCAACTTTACACAACTTTATGCAACATGCAACTTTATGAAACAATGAAACTTGGTAATCCTTCTTTCCCTGACCATGGACAAGACCTAAGTTCCATACATGGTGTGAAAAAATTGTGAATGACACCCATATCCCACCCAAGAACCATAGTCTATTAAATAGGATAGATGTGGTGGTTTGAGGCCTTGGTAATGGCCAATGAGCCAAAGAAAATATGTTTAGGACCTAAGGCCCTTTTTTTCATCTCTAGTCATGGTACACACCTTGAGACCTATTCTTATTATGAAAATGTACCAATGGTTCCAAATGCAACTATATTGCAACTATATGATAGATAGGTGTGGCAATCTCAACTTTATGCAACTAAATGCAACTATGTTGGTACTATATTGCAACTATATTCTCAAATATTGGTGAGTGGTAAAATGCAACTATATTGCAACTATATGCAACTTATGCAACTATATGAAACTTATGCAACTTATGCAACTATATTGCAACAATTTTGTATGCAACTATATGCAACTATGCAACATGCAACTTATGCAACTTCAACAACTTTATGGAACTTATGAAACTTTATGCAACTTATGCAACTATGCAACTATATGCAACTATATGAAACTATATGCAACTTATGCAACTATGCAACTATATGCAACTATGTGATGGATAGGTGTGGCAATTTCAACTTTATGCAACTAAATGCAACTATATGCAACTATGTTGGTAGTACTATATTGCAACTTATGCAACTATATGCAACTTATGCAACTATATTGCAACTTATGCAACTATATGCAACTATATGAAACTATATTGCAACAATTTTGTATGCATCTATATGCAAATATGCAACTATATGAAACTATGCAACTATGCAACTTATGCAACTATATTGCAACTTATGCAGCTTTACGCAACTTTATTGCAACTTATGCAACTATATGCAACTATATTGCAACTTATGCAACTTATGCAGCTATATGCAGCTACATGCAACTATGCAACTTATGCAACTATATTGCAACTTATGCAACTTTACGCAACTTTATTGCAACTTATGCAACTATATGCAACTTATGCAGCTATAAGCAACTATATTGCAATTATATGCAACTATATGCAACTAGGTGTGGCAATTTCAACTTTATGCAACTATATGATGGATAGGTGTGGAAATTTCAACTTTATGCAACTAAATGCAACTATATGCAACCGTGTTGGTACCAAAAACGTATATTGGCACGATAACTTATCTTCTTGTTTTAACGAGTGTAGGTACCACCAAATAGGTATCTGTCAGATCTATCTTCCTTGAGTGATGATCAAGATATAGTAAGAGAGGTTGAAAGTGAGACGTGTTGTACTAGATCTACTTGTTCTAGATCAACTAGGATGGAAAAGGTAAGGAAAATATTTCGTACCCACATGCAATTTTTTATTGCCAATGAAGGGTTGTGTAATTATGATGCTGAGAGCATAGGTGACATTGAGTTTCCCTTGAGGTATAAACATCTAGTGAAATGATGGGCACCTAAGGAGCTACCTGAAGTGGACACATATTTCTTCATCAGTGGGAGGATGTATCACATTGCTCCTTCATCCTTACATGGATTGGGGTTATTTTCCATGGATGGCATAAAGGTCGGCTATGGCACTGTAACTGAATTGATGGAGTATGTCGGACCATTATACAAATACAATCACTGGTTGATGTTGGTTCGATATACGCAAAGTATGCAGAGATACAAAGTTGCCACAAATTATATACAGCTACTAGATAACAATCAAAATAAAGGGGCAACTATGTATATTGATGGAAGGCCAAAAGCTACTAGAAACATTGTAGGCTTTATAAATAGTACATGACCAGTGGCAACAACTAAGAAACCGAATTGCATATTTGAGGCAGGTGAAGGAAATCGTATATTTGTATGTGCAACAAAAACAATAGTTCCAGGTGAAGAGTTGTTGATCGATTACAACTTAAATCGAATAGATGGAGAGGGCGACCTTGGAAAGGCACCCACTTCGCCTCAGCAGGTAAATGTTAAATACACTAAAAAATTATGACTACAACAACTAAATTTCAAAAATTTCATTATTTGTTTTTTTTGTTATTACTGCAATATTTTATTTTCTTAATGTTACAGGTGAATTTCATAACTTTTATTGATTGATTTGTTGTGCCAACATCTGTCCAGGGTGACTGTGGTAGAAAATCACCTGCTACATCTCTCCAGGGTGACTATGGAAAGGAACCCACTTTGCCTTAGCAGGTAAATGTTAAATACACTAAAAACTTATGACTACAACAACTAAATTTAAGAATTTTCATTATTTTTTTTTTTCTGTTATTACTGCAATATTTCATTTTCTTAATGTTACAAGTGAATTTCATAACTTTTATTGATTGATTTATTGTGCCAACATCTGTCCAGGGTGACCGTGGTAGAAAATCACCCGCGACATCTCTCTAGGGTGACTGTGGAAGGGTACCCACTATGCCTCAGCAGGTAAATGTTAAATACAGTAACAACTTATGACTACAACAACTACATTTCTGAAATTTCATTATTTTTTTTTCCTGATATTACTTCAATATTTCATTTTTTAAATTACAGGTGAATTTCATAACTTTTGTTGGTTGATTTATTGTGTCAACTTCTGTCCAGGGTGACTGTGTTCAAGTTTCACCTGCTACATCTCTCCAGGGTGACCGTGGAAAGGCACCTACAGTGCCTCACTAGGTAAATGTTAAATATAGTAACAACTTATGACTACAACAACTAAATTTATGAAATTTTGTTATTTTTTTCCGATATTACTGCAATATTTCATTTTTTTAATGTTAGAGGTGAATTTCATAACTTTTGTTGATTGATTTATTGTGTCAACATCTGTCCAGGCTCCCACAGAGGATATTGATGACGATGAAATATATTATTCGACAAACCCAATGACAATTGTAACGAAGGCCTTGAAGAAGGATAACATGGAATATCTAGGTTTGATTAGCAAAAGACCCCTGACACAGGAGNAGCTATGAAAATTTCATATCCATTTTTTAGTTTTATATTTTGTATATGATCTAATAAAGAAACGTTTTCTATTTGTAGGAGTTTTTGAACCTTGTGCATGGGGAACCTGTCGATCCTGCAACTGCTATAGGTAGCACTGAGGGTCCAATGCAAAAAAAAGTTCGACATAGCAAAGTGCAAGTGAGGCTTTTTGAGCCTCCTGAGGTTCCCCTAGAATCCATTGATGAGTGGGGCGATTTTGACTGGCATGACATGCTGGAGCATGATGAGCCGTATCCTAGGACTCCACATGATGACTCCGGAGAGGAACATAGTGTAGGTGCACAGGATCCTATTCTGCATGGATCAAAATGAATTAAAAGAACCAGATCACTAGATGTCACCTTTCTGGTGGATGACGCATGTGTTCCAATAAAGATTCAGAAGATTGCAGGTAATTGACACAGACCTA
>JASDQU010026775.1:44225-56532 GCA_032191745.1 Picea mariana
TGTTCCAATAAAGATTCAGAAGATTGCAGGTAATTGACACAGACCTATTGGCCCTCAGGCCGAGATCCGCTCACAGGATCGTTCTATATGCCCTTGAGCCGGATCGACTCTTTCGTATTTCCTGCTGGAATCTCCTTTCGTTTGATCCACAGGTCCTTTTTTTGCAGCTTGCAATATCATGAGTTTGCGAGTCGTGACTCCCGACTCTTCCTATCCAATCTCATGATACCCGAGATCATGAAATGGGTATTGCCCTTTCTTCTGTCAGTACCCTCCTTGCGCAACCATCAACTAGGCTAAGCACTAGCACTTCTCGCCTCTCTCGCCTTCACAAGTTCAAAGGTCCAACCTTGGTACCTTTCTTTTCCGAACACCCGAGAGGCGATATTGACTTTTCTCCTCTCATTCTCACTACTCGTGACTTCAGGACCTTCAGGACAAAGGTCTCGACCTCTTACCCTCCGATATGCCGAAATGGAGAAATTATGACACATCATCAACGTGGGTCCCACGATGGAACTTCCTTCCTTTTCTGGAGTTTTCGGACTTCGCGACTTTGTGAATCTGGATGCTGAGCTTTCGGCTCTTCAACCCCCGAAACCTCGAGATGCGATGTACGTGGATGATCCAACGACCCTCGTTGGTTCAGATCCTATAGTTCGATTTTCTCGAGATTTACACTTGACGAATGCGGTCGTAACTCCCCTGCTCCTCTGGGAGATCTGATGGCTTTGAGGAATTCGTGAATCCTCCATGGAGGATTTAGACCATCAAATTCCTCCTTGAAGATTCCTGCAAAATGAACATGGTATCTTCACAAAACTTGTCCTCCTGCAGAACAATGTCGCTACTCCTTCTTCCAACAATTCAAGGCGCTAACTCTTCTGATATTTTATCACAACTTAGAATCTTCAAAAGACTCCTGCACACACTCCTTGCGGCAACCCTTCAATACTTCCAAGTATTGAACTCTTTGACTCTACGCACTCCCTGTGACAACAATATTTCAACAGTTTCGCTCAAGTTGTAAAATCTGAAACTTCGCTCATCCTGCACACTCCTTGCATGGCTCCTGTGCTCAACTTGCACTTCTGCGGGAATGAGAACAAGGTTACCTCTCCTGAGCTTGCAGAGACAAACTCTGACTTCTGTCAACGCACACCTTGCGGACAATTTCATTGCAGTCCTTGCAGGAAAACTCTTGGTCAGATAGAGAAACAATTGAAACTCATTCCTTACCCTCCCTCTCTTCAGATTTAAGACATTAAATATGAAACCAAACATTCATGCATCAAAGAAAATGCATAACAGAGAGTAAACTAGCATGAGAATAAAATTCAATCATGCATACACAGAAAGTATTTGAACGCCATGATTCTAAATCAAACTTCATATATTAATCTCAGAACTTCTGTACATGGGGTTCTTCTACACAACTCTCTGTATCTGCTCTCCTATGCTCTCTTCTCATAATACTGCTAATGTTACAATGATATAAGTGAGGGTGTCTATATTCGTTTTACCTTCAGCTCCTAAACTATCTAATCTAAGAAGTCAAGTCTACCTACTTACATTCATTAACATAAATGCCTCTTAGTCCTTCAGACGAGAGTGGGACGCTCAAGGTCTGATCACAGTCTATAAGTATGCCCTTTCTTAATTGTGTCATTTTTGTTTGGCACATCCAAGTTCAAAAGATTTTAAACAATTCATCATGTGCCCAAAATGCGTTGGTGTGTGCCCCACGCTCGCTTGTTGTTGGCGATGCTCTTGCATCATAATCCCTCTCTTGAAAATTTTCATGGGCTCCTGTCCATGAGCTCTTGCACGGTCTGTCCATGCTTCTGGATCTCTGCTTCATTCTCCTAGCTGGAATCTTCAACTGGATGTCCTATCCACTTGACCAAGTATTCAAAGTATTCTTTTCTCCTGGTCCTCTTGCTAACTCTTTTGTCCAGTATGCTTTCCATTTGTGGCTTCTCTGCAACTGGCATCTATTTAGTCCACTGAAACTCTGGTTGTTCACCACTTGTTCTTGCTTCCTCAGCTTTGTAAGGGTACAAATTTGAGACATTGAATATTAGAGAAATTCTGATCCCATTAGGTAATTCAATATCATAATCATTTGCCCCAAATTTCTTCAAGACCTTACATGGTCCGATCTTCTTCATCTTCAGTTTGTTATATTTCCCCTTTGGGAACCTTTCCTTTTTTAGATGTGCTAGAATCAAATCACCAACCTCAAATTGAAGTTGTCTCCTATGTTGATCTGCTCTACGGTTATACTCTTGTCTTGAGTTTTGTAGTCGCTCCTTCACTTGGCTGTGAAGTTCCTTCATTGCCTCTGCGAAATCCTCTGCACTAGCACTCCTAGTTGTATTCTGTTCTGAATATCTCAATTCCAAAACTCCTCTTGGCTACATCCCATAAACAATCTAGAATGGAATCTACCCTGTGCTTATGTTGATTGAATCATTATAAGAAAATTCCGCCTGTGGCAGAATATTATCCCACTGACTGTGGTGTTCTATCACCAAGCTCCTCAGCAAGTCTCCCAAACTTCTGTTCACAACTTCTGTCTGTCCATTCGTCTGAGGATGATAAGCTGAACTAAATGACAAGTTTGTTCCCAACTTTTCCATAAGGTTCTCCAGAAGTGTCCCACGAACTTGGTGTCTCGATTCGAAACTATGCTCCTTGGTAAGTTGTGAAGTCGAATGACTTCTTTGAAAAACAGATTCGCAATGTGAGTTGTGTCACTGGTTTTTTGACACGGTATGAAATGTGCCATCTTAGAAAATCTATCTACCACTACAAAGATTGAGTCAAACCCTCTTTATGTTCTTTGCAGCCCCAATATGAAGTCCATGCTTACTGCATCCCATGGCCTGTTAGGTATGGGTAACAGTTGATAAAAGTCTGCATTCTGCCTCTTTCCTTTTGAATGATGACAAATTCTACATCTATCCACGAATCTTTTGACATATGCTCTCATTCCTAGCCAAAAATATGACTCATTTAACTTGGAGAACGTCTTGTCATGACCGAAATGTCTGACCAATCCTCCACTATGTTTCTCCTTTAGCAGATTCTCCCTCATGGAGCATTTTGGAATACATAGTTGATTACCCTTAAACAATAATCCTTCCTGGATCATGTATTCTGTCCATTAACTTCTGTCTCTGAGAATTGTATTCTCAACTGCTTCATACGCTTCCTTAAAATTTGGATCATCTCTGTATGTGTCCCTGAGATCATCAAAACCCAATGTTTTGACTCTAAACTCCTGCAACAGCAAACATTTCCTGCTCAAAGCATCAACAACTTTGTTAGCAGTTCCAGAAATATGCTTGATTACAAAAGTAAATTTCTGCATGTATTCAACCCATTTAACATGTCTTTGATTCAACTTCTCCTATTGAGTCACAAATTACAAAGCATGATTGTCACTATATAAAACAAACTCCTTGGGGATCAAATAATGCCTCCATTTCTTCATGCCTGGATAATAGCATAGAAATCCTTGTCATACATGAAGTATTTCACTTTTGCTTCATTCAACTTCTCACTGAAGTATGCTATCAACCTATCTTCTTGGCTCAAGACTGCCCCTATTGCAAATCCACTTGCATCACATTTTACTTGAAATGTCTTTTTGAAATCTGACAACACCAAAATTGGTTGTTCCACGATTTTCTTCTTCAACAAATTAAAAATTTTCTCAGCCTATTCTGTCCAATGAAAAGACTTGTGTCTCTTCTTTACTGTGTCCATCATCAGTGCACTAATTCCACTGAAATTCCTGATGAACTTCCGGTAGAAACTAGCCAATCCATGAAAACTTCTCACCTCAAATATACTCTTCGGTGATGGCCAATTCTTAATCACCTCCACCTTATTTGGATCCATCCTCAACTTATCTGCAGAAATAACAAAACCCAAATAAATGAGCTCTATCTTCATGAATGAGGATTTCTTCATGTTTATCAACAACTTCTCTTCCTGTAATCTCTTCATCACTGTAGCCAAATGTTTCAGATGCTCTGCCTCTGTTTTAGTGAAAATCAGTATGTCATCCAGATACACAATGACAAATTTTCTGATGAAATCCTTCAGGACTTCGTTCATCAACCTCATGAAAGTACTTGGCATGTTCATTAATCAAAACGACATAACAATCCATTCATACAACCCTTCATTAGTTTTGAAGGCTGTCTTCCATTCATCACCTTCTCTCATACGAATCTGGTGATATCCACTTTTCAAATCAATCTTTGAAAAAAATTTGGCCCCACTCAATAAATCCATCAGATCATCCATCCTTGGCAATGGACATCTATACCTGATGGTTATCTTGTTGATTGCCCTAGAGTTGGTACACATCCTCCAGCCTCCGCCTTTCTTTGGACTGAGCACTATCAGAACAACACATGGACTCAAGCATTCTCTAACCAACCCTTTGTCCATTGAGTCCTGGACTTGTCTTTTGACCTCTTCATTCTCTTGCGGCATCAATCTATACACTTCTTTGTTTGGTAAACTAGCTCTAGGTATGAGATCAATATGATGACTCATGAGAAGTACAATGTTGCTTACTTTAGGTTTCACCTCTTTGTCCTTAATTGGAAACAGCATGTGAGTTCTTCCATTTTTCTCTAGGGTGTATGCATTCTTCCTCCCATCATGAATCACATTCCTGTCATATTGCCACATTCTACCTAGCAATAGATGACAAACATCCATGGGAATAACAACATAGCGTATTTCATCTTTATACCCTCCTATTTTAAATTCAACTAAACATTGTTTAGTGACATTTACCTGATGTCCTTTTTGTATCCACAAAACTCTGTATGGGCTTGGATGTTCAATAGTCTCCAGCTCCATCTTTTCTACCATCTCTGTAGAAACGATATTATCCATGCTACCACTATCCACGATGACCTTGCATACCCTATCCTTGGTCTTGCAAGTGGTTTGAAAAATACTGTTCCTTTGCACTGAACTCTCCACCTCCTTTTCTGGCGTTAAGAGAACTTTTCGCATCATCAACAATCTTCCACCTTCAACATCTTCTGCCTCAGCATTTTGCCTCCGTGCTTCGGCGATGTGAGTTTCACCACCTTCTTTATTTTTGTCTAGACACTCATAAGATTTATGTCTGACCTTTCCACATGTGAATCATTTCACCACTCCACCTCTTCCTCTTCCTCTACCTTTGGTACAAGGAAAAATGTTTCCATCAGCATACTGACCTCTCTGTTTGGTACGCTGCCCTCTCTGTGAGATTCCACCTCTCTCATTTTGAGTCTGAGGTTTCTTCCACTCTTACTTGGGTTTCTAATTTTTATCCTGGGCAACTAATTTGCCTCTGGGCCGACTTCTTCCTCGGCCCCTTTGACCTTGTTTTTGGCTCAACTTCTCTTCATCCTTTAGAGCCATATGATAAGCATCTTCCTGAATCATCATGCTCATCTCATCTTGAATGTTGTATCTCAGACCATTCATGTACCTGGAAACCTTTTCATCATCACTTTCGTGATGACCTGCCCTAATGTTCAGCCTGTAGAATTCTTCAGTGTACTCCTTCACTGTCATCAGCTTCTGTCTCAAATTCTGCATTCTCTGAAACAGAGTAATTTGGTAGTCCCTGGGAATGAATTTCGCCTTCATCTTTGCGATCATCCTATCCCAACTCTTGATCTTCTGCTTTCCTTTGCAGTGTCTGTCGGCTTGTAGCTCATCCCACCACAATGCTGCATGTCCTTTAAGTCTTTTGACAACATGTTTGACCTTTTTGTATTCCTCGACAACTTCATAGTCAAAATATGTGTCCAGAGCTCTAATCTAGTCTAGAAGCTCTTCAACATCCAAGTTTCCTTCGTATGCTGGAATATCCATTTTTTCCTTAGAACCCATTCTTGCAACAACCCTAATCAGGCATTCATTTGCTGCATCTTCTGCTGTGACTTCTTCTCTTTCATGTCCATCTTCATTTTCACTTTTGGAATCACTGACATCTCCAACACCAGCTGTGCACCTCTGTGCTATCTTCATGTCCTTGAGTTTGGCACGTATGTCATGCATCTCTCTTTCCATGGCTGGATTTGGCACCTGCCTACCCCTTCCTCTTGGCATTTCCCTTTCCTATGGTAGATCGGGTGTTTGCCTGTCTCTTCTTCTTGGCGGCATGGCTGAGATTTATTTCTTGCTTTCCCTGTCTGAAATATACAAACAGAGTCAGGCCCTGATACCAAACTTGACGCAGGCCTATCGAACCTCGGGCCAATATCCTTTCATAGGATTGTTCTATATTCCCTTGAGCCAGATCAACTCTTTTGGATTTCCTTCTGGAATCTCCTTTCGTTCGATCCACAGGTGCTTTTTTTGCAGCTCACAATCTCACGAGTTCACGAGTCATGACTCCCGACTCTTCCTATCCAATCTCACGATACCTGAGATTACGAAATGGGTATTGCCCTTTCTTCCATCATCACCCTCCTTGCGCGACTGTCGACTAGGCTAAGTGCTAGTACTTCTCGCCTCTCTCACCTTCGTGAGTTCAAAGGTCCAACCTTGGCACCTTTCTTTCCTGAACCCCCGAGAGGAGATATTGAATTTTCTCCTCTCATCCTCGCTACTCACGACTTCGGGACCTTCGAGACAAAGGTCTCGATCTCTTACCCTCCGATATGCCAAAATGGTGAAATTTCGACACGTCGTCAACGTGGGTCCCACAATGGAACTTCCCTCCTTTTCTGGAGTTTTCAGACTTCGCGACTTCGTGAATCCGGATGCTGAGCTTTTGGTTCTTCAACCCCCAAAACCCCAAGATGCCATTCACGTGGATNGGGGTTGAAGAACCAAAAGCTCAGCATCCGGATTCACGTGGATGATCTAACGACCCTCGTTGGTTCAGATCCTACGGTTCGATTCTCTCGAGATTGACACTTGACGAATGCGGCTGTAACTCCCCTGCTCCTCTGCGAGATCTAATGGCTTCTAGGACTTCACGAATCCTCCATGGAGGATTCCGACCATCAAATTCCTCCTTGATGATTCCTGCGAAATGAACATGGTATCTTCATGAAACTTGTCCTCCTGCAGAACAATGTCGCTATGCCTTCTTTCGATAATTCAAGGTGCTAACTCTTCTGAGCTTTTATCACAACATAGAGTCTTCAAAAGACTTCTTCATGCACTCCTTGCGACAACCCTTCAATACTTCCAAGTATTGAACTCTTCGACTCTGCGCACTCCCTGCGACAACAATCTTTCAACAGTTTCGCTCAGGTTGTAAAATATGAGACTTCGTTCGGCTTGCGCACTCCTTGCACAACTCCTGTGCTCAACTTGCACTTCTCCGGGAATGAGAATAAGGTTACCTCTCCTGAGCTTGCAGAGATGAACTCTAACTTCTGTCAACACACACCTTGCGGACAATTTCGCTTCCTTCCTTACAGGAAAACTCTTGCTCAGACAGAGAAACAATTGAAACTCATTCCTTATTCTCCCTCTCTTCAGATTTCAAACATTAAATATGAAACCAAACATTCATGCATCAAAGAAAATTCATAACAGAGAGTAAACCAGCATGAGCATAACATTCAATCATGCATACACAGAAAGTATTTGAACGCCATGATTCTGAATCAAACTTCATATATTAATCTCAGAACTTCTGTACATGGGGTTCTTCTACACAACTCTCTGTTTTTTCTCTCCTATGCTCTCTTCTCATAATGCTGCTAATGTTACAATGATACAAGTGAGGGTGTCTATATCCATTTTCCCTCCGGCTCCTAAACTGTCTAATCTAAGAATTCAAGTCTACCTACTTACATTCATTAACATAAATGCCTCTTAGTCCTTCATATGAGAACGTGACGCTCAAGGTTTGATCACAGTCTATAAGTACGCCCTTTCTTAATTGTGTCATTTATGTTTGGCGCATCCAAATTTAAAAGATTTTAAACAATTCATCATGTGCCCAAAATGCGTTGGTGTGTGCCCCATGCTCACTTGTTGTTGGCGATGCTCCTACATCGGTAATTGTCCCATTAATTGATTCATTTTTTTCATGAAATTGAAATGGACATTTGTTGAGATTATTAATTGATTAATGGATAACACGTTACTACAGGAAACACTGTTTTCTATAAAAACTTACATGACAAAGCATTGGAGCTGTTTGGCCCCACCATTCGCACACAGTGGAATGGCCAAGATAGAAAAAAGAAAGATGATTTAATAGATCACATGGTAAACTTGTTCGACAACACTTTCAACAAGAAAGTGGTTACAAAGTTGGCCGGTGATAATTTAAAATACACCAGGGCTTAGTATAGGGATAAATTGCGAATAGACCTCAAGCACGAGCACCCTCCCATGGTTCCCGAGAAAGAGTGGAAGGCACTAATAGAGGATGCAAAGGATAACTTGTTTAAAAAATAAGGAAGACAACCACGAGCTGGTCAACCAAGGTACAACACATGTCATATTATCAATGAAATATGAGAATTTATGTTTTTCTTTCTTGTTTTAAGTAACAATTCCGATATCTATTTTTTTTCAAAAATACCATGTGTAGGCTACCAGACACATCCAAAGAAACAAATGCCAGAGTGGAAAAATATGGCAAGCATAAACTAGGCTAGGGTGGTTATGAAAAACTCAAATCCTGAATAGTAAGATTTAAATGATTAACTGTGGTTAATATTTATTTAACAGTAGCAAACAAATATATGTTTTTGTTATTGGTATTTTTAATGGTGTTATGCATTGTAGTTAAATATGTTCGACACTGTTTCCACTGAGGAGGACTTGAAGCTTGGTTGCAAGTATGGTTTTAAAAGTGTGATTGAATATAGAAAAATCTTGGGCCAGACTCCTATCTCCCCAGCCACGCAGGTAAATCAAATGAATAAGGAAACCACAATAGCATGCTTATAAAGTCTATTCATATTTTATTATATCACCCTCAACTAAGTATTTATGTTTGTTTTCAAGCAATAGTGCTACCATAGTAGTGAATCAAGCGGTATTCAACAAACACCGCGTCATACAAGGGTCCACATGTCTAGTGATAGTGTACAATAGAGTACCCATTCCAGTATGTATGCTTCAGAATTAGAAATATTTACTGTAATTGTAGATATTTATTTCCTGACTTATACTTATATATTATCTTCTCAAAATTGAAGAGCATGTAGCTCAGGAGGGTGAAATGCAATAGCAACCAAGTGCACAAGAAATCAAGAAACCAACTGTCCTAGCTACAGAGACGGGTAAAGAGAAATAGTGTAATGTTAATCAAAACCATGAATTAGTTATTTCAATTATATTTCAACATATCGATATGATCATTTTTCGTTGTTCCAGTTCACTACCTTGAACAGATGCTAGCTAACCCTTCTCAGCGACGTACCAGAAGTATGGTACATGAGCACACACAAATAATAGAAGAACATGGCACACAAAATACAATTTCCTTGGATGATGATGATATCCCGATTGCCAGTTTTATGAATGTAAAGAAATATAAATCAAAGAAAAATTAGATGTATAATTTCATGACCTGCTTTTGGATCTTTATCGATGTTTATATGTTCATATGTTTTGATGACTATCCAAGTTATGCTTTAATGTCTATATGTTTTATATATAAAGAAAATCATTTGTTGGGTATGGGGAATTGAGAGCGATGTGAGGAGGGGGAGGGGCCATATGAGATTCCACCTTCACGTGGTTGGCCTCGTTTAGTAGAGAATAACCTATTCTTGAAACAAAGAGAAGCTCATTAAGGTATGCAGAAACTTAATATTTTTGTAGAGTATTTTACAGAACTAAATGCATGCTTATTTGCTTATTAATTATTTACTCATAATTTTTTTTTGTATTTTATGATTCATGCACGTCTTGGTGATGAAAATGCATCTCATGGACAACTCTTATCAAGTTGTATGGGCTAATGGATCTGGTGAAAGAACAATGAAAAGGTAAGGGTTTTGACATGTTTTTAAAAGTAGGTTTCATACTAATAAAAGTTTACAATCCTCATGAATATGTAGATATTGATATATATGCCAAGTTCCATGTGGTGATTTGGTTTACTTGTATATATTTTAAATATAATTTTGGCTTGCTTGTATTTTTTTTATAAAGAAGTATAACTATTTTAGAGAACCTCAGAACCCCCATATACAAAGTCTTTATCCATATCCTCATTGTGGAAAATAAATTAGAAAATATCCCTCACTTCATTCATTTCCATAATCCTAACCTTAATGCTATCCCTAGTCCAAATCCTAGTTCCTATTAAACAATGCATGAAGCCAATCCCAATAATCTAGACCCCTCCTCTCATCCCACATGTTAGTGCAAGTATTATATGGCTCCAAAGGACACTACTACAAAATTCTTATTCTTATAACAATAATTCACATCCAAATTCTTGTACATAGATGAGAAATCCCTTGATGATCCTAAGGTACACCAATATTTGGACACTTCTCCCCAACAAAAAATAGTCCCTATTACAAAGTCTATTGAAAAAGATCCCTCATTACTCATAATGACGAATGGAATTTATTCCCCTCTCTAAGTTTCCTTTTTACTCATAATTGTTAGATCAAAGACCAACTTGCCACTATAATCCTTGACAATTTATAGCCAAAATAATCACATTTTCCATCACTCATCACCCCTGTCCTTATCATTGGGGCTTTGTACAGTAGAATGAAACTCATCTTTTCATCAATAAACATTGTGGAGTCACCCTTGTCATAGGGATTTTTCAAGAGATTTTTGAATGCTATGTATATCCCCTTGATTACTCTAATTTACTCTTGAAAATATAATATGAACAACAATGAAATGTTTTATAAGATGTCCATTGTTCCTATTGGGAGTTGTTTTGGGCTAGATTATACTTCCCATTATCAACTCTAGCCACTTCTTACCTAGTAGCAACCAATATTACCTAGTTCTCCCCTTGTCTTCTTCCTCTCCTAGTGTTCCATGCTCTCCTACATACTCTTCCTCTTTTCCTAGTCCTTCAAAGTCTTGGGGAAGGTATTGTCTCTCCTCCTTATCTTTTATTCCTTACACCCCTTTTTCTCCATTTTTATTTGGTCATAATATCGATGCTCAAATGAAATTCTTTATAAGATGCTCATTACAATACTTATCAACTCTATAAAGATGACAAAAACTATGAACTAACCTCTTGCAATACCTCTTACTTATAATGTTAATACCCAACAAAGCATAATACATAAATACCTTTCTCTCTCACTTTTACATCACACGTCCAATTCATCTCATCTCATATGGTTGCACTATCCCTCTTCCAAACTCTCTAAATAATACATTCTCATCCTTCTACCTGGGTGCACTCTCACTCTACTATTCTCATTCTAAATACCAAACCTCCCCAGTGATTTTTAACTTAATATTTTTTTTTTATACCTAGTTCCATACTTGCTATGATCTATTATACCTAGTTCCATACTTGCTTGCCCTTGTCTTATCACTAGCTAAAACAATGAGGTGGCCCCTTGTTCTTTTATGCCTTCTCTTTTACTTATCTTTCCATTAGTTTTCAAAATCAACATTTGCTAGTTGAATGAAGCCTTGTTCCTATTGGGAGTTTTTTTGGGCTAGCTTAGACTTCTCATTATCAATTCTAGCCACTTCTTACCTGGTATCACCCAATATTACCTAGCTCTCCTCCTGTCTTCTTCCTCTCCTAGTGTTCCATGCTCTCATACATACTCCCTCTTTTCTTAGTCCTTCAAATGCTTGGGGAAATTATTGCCTCTCCTCCTTAGCTCTTCTTCCTTACACCCATTTTTCTCCATTTTTATTTGGTCATAATATCGATGGGTCCCTTATAGGTCACTATCTCAAGAAATACCCTACTTGAGATAACCCCTACCTAGTTAGGATCAACTATCACTTGTTTGGTCAGTTTTCAAAGATGTTCCCCTTAATTTTCACATTCCATAGCTTGCAACTATGGAGCCCCTCCCAATGGTGACTTCATATCTTCCTTTGATTCTCTCTCCTCCACTATTACCATTGGTATTTTTCACCTCTACATTTGCATTGAACTTAGGTTGAAGCATGTCACCTCCTACGCTTGCATAAAATACCCCATTGATGTATGCCACCTCTCATTCTTGCACTAAATCAAGGCTACCATGTGTTGTTTTTGTGCTTTTGATGACTCTATATTACTAGTTTATGATGCCTATTATGCTCACACTCTCCATATTATCATATGTCACATGGGACTCATCCTTTC
>JASDQU010026776.1:5421-20504 GCA_032191745.1 Picea mariana
GGTTCCCAAGGAGTTTGTTTTGTACAATGATAATCACACTTTACAATTCGTGACTCGACAGGAGAAGTTGAACCAAAAACATGCTAAATGGGTTGAATTCATGCAGAATTTTACTTTTGTGATTAAGCATATTTTTGGAACTGCTAACAAAGTTGTTGATGCTTTGAGCAGGAAATGTTTGCTTATGCAGGAATTCAGAGTTAAGACTTTGGGTTTTGATAACCTTAAAGAAATGTACAGGGATGATCCAGACTTCAAGGAGGCATATGAGGCATCTAAGAATCCAATTCTCAGGGATAGAATCCAATGGACTGAATACATGATCCAGGATGGATTATTGTTCAAGGGAAATCAGCTATGTATTCCAAAATGCTCCATGAGGGAGAATTTGCTGAAGGAAAAACACAGTGGAGGATTGGTCGGACATTTCGGTCATGATAAGATGTTCTCAAAGTTGAATGGCTCATATTTTTGGCCAAGGATGAGGACAGATGTCAAGAAATTTGTGGACAGGTGCAGAATTTGTCAGCACACGAAAGGAAAAAGGCAGAACACAGGGTTATATCAACCATTACCCATACTTGAAAGGTTGTGGGATGCAGTGAGCATGGATTTCATATTGGGACTGCCAAGGACACAAAGAGGATGTGATTCGATCTTTGTGGTAGTTGATAGATTTTCAAAGATGGCACATTTCATATCATGCCAGAAAACTAGTGACGCAACTCATATTGCGAACCTGTTTTTCAAGGAAGTCGTCAGACTTCACGGTTTTCCAAAGAGTATCATTTCTAATCGAGATACCAAGTTTGTAGGACATTTTTGGAGAACCTTATGGAAGAAGTTGGGACAAATCTGTCTATTAGCTCAGCATATCATCCTCAGACGGATGGACAGACATAGGTCATGAATAGGAGCTTGGGAGATTTGCTAAGGAGCTTGGTGACTGAACACCATAGTCAATGGGATCACATTCTTCCATAGGTGGAATTCGCTTATAATGATTCACTCAATAGAAGCACAGGGCAGAGTCCATTCTAGGTTGAATATGGAATGCAGCCAAGGGGAGTTTCTGAATTCAAAGATTTGGAACAAGCTGAATTCAGAAGTGCTAGTGTAGAGGACTTTGCATAAGGAATGAGGGAACTTCACAACCGAGTTAAGGAGCAATTGCAGAATTCAAGTCAAGAATACAAGCGAAGAGTAGATCAACACAGGAGAGAACTTCAATTTGAAGTTGGTGATCTAATTCTTGCGCATCTAAGGAAGGAAAGGTTCCCAAGGGGAACGTATAATAAGATGAAGATGAAAAAGATTGGACCGTGCATGGTCATAAGGAAATTTGGGGAAAACGCATATGAAATTGAATTACCCCATGGGGTCAGAATCTCACCGGTATTCAATGTTGCGGATTTGTACCCATACAAAGATGAAGAAGCAGGAGTAGAGGAGGAACATAAAGAGGTTCAATGGACAAAACAAATGCCTGTAGCTAAAAGTCCACAGATGGAAGGCATAATTGAATAAAGGATTAGCAAAAAGACCAGGAGGAAAGAGTATTTTGAATACTTGGTCAAGTGGAAAGGACATCCAATTGAAGTTTCCAGTTGGGAGGATGAAGCAGCAATTCATAGGCATGGACAGACCGTGCAAGAGCTCATGAACAGGAGTTCATGAAAATTTTCAAGCGAGGGAGTATGATGCAGGAGCATCGTAGAAAGTCAAAGCACGCGCTTAGTCAAAGGAACAACTGAACGCGTGGTTGCAAAAATGACACGTTTTTATAAAAACGTTTTGAATTTTGAAATCTGAAGCATTAATGTAATAGCTAGGAGAAGCATACTTACATTTATGTCTTGGAGATATGAACAGATCTAGAGAAATTATTCTCATTTGTTGAATGTAATAGGAATTTAAGTCTGTTTAATGAAAGTAGGTAGATTTGATTTAATAGATTAGACAGTTTAGAAGCGTAGGAGGGAAAACGGATATAGACACCCTCACCCTTCTATCATTGTAACTGGAACATTATGATTTTAGAGAATTCATAAGCTGTAGAGCTATAGCAGAGAAGTGTAGAGAAAAACCCATGTACAAGAGCACTTGAGTTAATATATAAAGCTTTGACTCAATTTTCATGGTGTTATGATGATTATTGTTTACACTTGTTGAATGGTATGTTTACAGTTGATTTGTTTCCCTGTTATGCATTTATCTCAATGTTGTCTTGTGTGTGTTATTTCATGTTGAATGTATGAATTCAGAGAGAGGAGAAGGATGATTTTCAATTGTTTATGTTCCTGAGAATTCCTGCAAAGAGTGCAGAGAACATTCGCAAGGTGTGGGTTGACAAGGATCTGAGTTTTATCTCAGAAAGATCAAGAGAGATATCATTGTTCTCATAACCAACAGAAGTGTAGGTAAGACACAGAGCCATGGAAGGTGTGTGCAGGCTAGTTGAAGCCTTAGAACTTATCGACTAAGGTGAAGGTTGAAGGACTACTGTTGCAAAAAAAGTGCATAGGGTCGAAGACTCAAATAACCAGAGGTTATTTGAAAGGTTATACAAGGAGTGCGAGCAGGATTCCTTTTAGAGGCCTGAGTTTGCAAGTGAGAGCTTAGGAGGGATAGCACCTTTGAAGTGTTCAAAGGGAGGCCGAGATCGAAATCATCTCATAGAATTCAAGTTCAGGAGGAAGGACGCCAAGTCATTTTGGCCAGAGATCCTTGAATAAGAGTGAACGAACGATGAATTTTCTTCGTGGAAGAAGTGTCGAAAATTTCATGGACCGTTGGATCTCGCAGATCTATGAGAAGGTTAAGGCCGAGCGTCTTTTAGCATTCAGAAGATCAGGAGGAGTAGTGGCCATTGGATGAGAAGCCACATGAGCCATTACATTTATTTCGGCATTTCGGCATTTCAGAAATTCCAATGAAAGGGAGTTGGGGCACTTTACATTGAAAACCCCGAAGTCGTGAAACATGACGTGTCTTTGGAGTGGAATTTTGGAATTCTGGAATTTCGAGGTCCGGGAAGTAGAGGCGACAAGTAATTTTGAAATCGAGAGTTTCAACCTCCCGGTTCGCGAAATCCCAAAAGATCAGAGCCGTTAGGCGTATTTCGGCATTTTGACATTCTGGGGTTCGGGAAGTAGAGGAGGCAGAGATTTTGGACTCGAGAGTTTCAAACTCTTGGTACACGGAATCCCAAAAAGATATGAGCCATTGGATCGAGGGAGGCTCACAAACGTCGATCTTGGTAAAGGAAAAATTTTGGAGTTCGGGGAATCATAAGGGAAGAGGAACAACTGTAGGCTGTTCGCTCGAAGTCTCGAAAGCTCAAACTAGTGGGTAACAGGTGGCGTATGCTCGATGCGTTGGAGGAGTCAACCGTCATTGACATTTCAGGTTTTGGCGATTGCAAAGAGTTTTGGCATTGCGTCAAGAACCTCCAACTCGTGAAGCCCGAAATCTTTCATGGCTTAAACAAGGGTTTCGCACTTTGGCATTTGCCAAGAGCTGTGGAAATACATCGGGACTCTCCAAATCCCGAAACCTGAAGTCCTCTGTCACTTAAACAAAGGGTTAATTAACCCTTGGCATGGTTTTACTAAAGATCCTGCGCGGATCTCGACCGAGGGCAAGGGGTCTGAGCCAAGGCCTCACATTAAGCAGTATTATTGGTGCATGGGAATTCTATTCTACATGCAATGGGAATTCTATCAAGTCTTTCAATTTGCAAACAACACCTGCACCTTCCAAGGATTTGGATCCATCAAAAAGTAGAGTCCATGTGTTAGGATCCCCTTTCTTTGTTGCAATATTGGATTTTAAGTTTTCACATTTTTTTGGTTAACTTGACTAAGTTTGGAGTGCCTGGAAAATATCCTCCATGTTAATTCTTTCCGTCTGAGAAGTGGTAGTTTTTTTCGTTGGTGGCCTATTCTTATCTTTTTTGGGGGGAAACCTAAAGAATTTATTTTGGCTAGAGGATCCCTGTCCACTACCTTTTTCCAGATCTACTAGGTCATTGGATAACTTCTTAATGATCTTTTGAAGAGATCCCATATCCATTGAATCACAAGGATTCTTATCTTCATTGGGTTTAGATGTAGGGACTTTACCTTTACCCTTATCTTTAGAGGGTTGTGAGATATAAATGTATTTTAAACTCATCAGATTTTTTTCAAACTTAAGGGCCTCTTGGAAATCTTCTTCCAGAGTGCCTTTCTCAGATTTTTTTACATACATGGACATGGACATAGGAAAATCGAAGGTGTATAATTCAATAGTTACATTTTCAGTGGTTTTTTAGGAATGTGGGATTCATTTTAAGAGAGTAAGGAAACATTGATTGTAATTGGTAACCAATTCTTTCGAATCCATATTGACTCTCGAGAGTTCTAGAACCTGGGTGGTCAGTGTTTTATTTTCCCTAAACTTCCCGAGGAAAGTAGTTTCAAAGGTTCTCCAATTTGGAATGGAGGCTCCTTCTAGAGAGAAATACCATGCCGAATATTTCTCTTCAAAAGTAAGAGGAAATAAATGACAGATGACGCCTTCATGTCAAATGTTCTATAACGTAATGGCCAACATGAATTTCTTAACATGATTTCCAGCTGAATAGTTTTTTGCAGGGTCAAATTTAGGCAGCAACTTCTCATGGTGTCTTCGAATGTCATGCTAAAGTCTTGGTATAGTGGCCACATCGACTAACAACTAGGGATGGTAGGGGGCATGATTTTGGTTTTCGTTCACTCCAACCATGTTTGGAGGTTGATACACAATAATATGATATGGTTTATTTTTAGGTTTGCTCTCAGACTCGTCTCTTGGAGTGTGAGGGGGTGACTTGGGAGGCGAGCATGGTCTACCTCCTGCTCCACTAGCTAATAAATAATATTCAAGGTAAAAGTTGGAAGAATTAGGAAAATTAGAAGCACCCTTAGGAACGTGAAATTCATGGGTCCCAACTGAATGGTCCTCTTGATAGGAGTTTGGGCCGATGAAATAGAGGTCTATATGTCGAAGGTCTTCTTGATTTTTAGGAAGAGAGTAGTCCAAGGGTAGTTGTTCGGTATGCCTGGTAATTTGTCTATTGAGGGCACGGTTGGTTCACTTAATCGAGTGTCTCACTATGGATTAAATCTACGAGATGGTTAGGATACTAGGTTGAGGGGAAGGAAAGGATGGTTCAGGATGAGTGCAAGTGCGGTGAGTACTAAACTAAAAATTAGTGTTCATAGAATAATACGAAGGAAAGATGATATGTTTAGAGAGAACTTGGTGGGAATCACTTGTCGATGAAAAGCTTACTTGCAGGACAGAATGAGAAGGGTCTGATATTTTTTTTGTAGCCATTCAGATATGTGGCCCTCCTTCTAGCGCCATTTCTGTTGACGATCCATCTTGAACCGCTCAATCAAATGAGGGGAAAATGCCCGATGGAAGGTCCCAATTAGACCCACTCTTGTTCGGAGTATCACTTCTGACTATATTTTTCCCTGGTTACCAAACTAAATAAAATACTAACTAAATATGAATCTAAGAAACGAAGGTTCTCAGATGAGTTAAAAATATAAATAATTTCAACTAACTAAATTTAAGCTAAGATTTATGATTATTATTCTAAGATGCAGTTTCTAACTAATTCTAGACCAACCTATCCCGACTAGGAGAAAACTAACAAAAAATGAATACAGTGAAAATATATGTATTACTTGCATAGAATAAATTCATAACACAAGTAATATACAAGTTCAACAACACAACGTGTTAGAATCAATAAATTGATTACTTAACTATATTATGCTATCGTTGTACTGGTTCTAAAAATTATGGTAACTGTAAACAACAAGCATTGATTCATAAGTAATTCATCAATCAATATTCACAAACTAAAGTAAGAGACATGCATAAATAGAATATTCACATTCATACACATCAAAACCATAATCTCACACTAGAATGTCTCTCGGTTCATATTAATTTGCAGTAGAAATATTGTATTGCTACATTATGAAAACCAAAAGCCCTTTGAAATGGACAGTCCCCATGTTTATGGTGAGGAGTGACTATCTACAATCATTCTCTTTTTTCAATCATGATATTAGGGTCATTTTACAAAAATGGACTCGTCATATTCTGTTTTCAAAATTGACATTACAATAACTGAAGAAGGCAACACCTAGAAAGAACTGTGGAATTTGTAATCATGAACTTCCCTATTCCTGGAGCTAATATTGGTATTCTTTCCAAATGGAATGATCTCTTAATATGCTCTCATTTTTGGATGATTGAAATATCTCCAAGACTGATTATTCATTGCAAAATTTTGCAGACAGTTCTTGATATAACTTTTCTGATGCGTTCTTGACGAAGTATTGGATTTTGTGGGTGACCCGGGCGGGTTTCAACATGTGTTCTTTAATTGATTTTTCTTCAAATTGACATAGATTATGGATGGTCGCTTAGATGGATTTCTTGTGATTCTCCACCTCAAACATTGTGGCATTGGCCAAGATTATTTCATCGATGGACTACACTGGCTATACCCCTAACTCTTCCATGAGATCATTTGCATTTCTCCATAACTTTGCACAGGTGTCGGCTATTTCTCCTTGGGTGGTGCATGCACTCATGAAGAGAGGTTTTCTAGTGTCAAAGAGAATATACCATCTAAGTATTTCCCTTTTTGAATATACCGATAGTGTGGTAGGTGGAGGTTGGCTCATATCCTCCCAATTGAGCATCTCTTCTAAGGCTTTGTTCGCATCCTCATACCATTATTGATTCTCTATCAATGTGATTTGTAGGCTTAGTTGTTCCTCTCACTTAGGATGTATGCTACTTACAAAATCGAGGAGCTTATTCTTTCTTATCACTAATTATTCACTCAGTGCCAACACCTTTTCCTTGATAGATTACACAGTGCATGTAAATGCTTTGGTCTCTTCTATGGTTGTGTTGAGTTTCTTCTTTTCCAACACTAACTCGTTTCTATGGGTGTCCCATTGGATTTTCATCCTTTTCTAAAATTCTACATTTATCTGATATCTTTGGGCTTGTAGGGCTCTGTTCATCCTCTCTGAATTGAGACTTTCAACTAATTTTACAGCTTACTGGACATCTACGGTGAAATATTTCTTTACACTTTGCAAATCTATCTCCAATTAAACTAATTTCTTCCTAGAAGTGATGAGGGCATTGGTTACATGAAGGATAGATGAGTCATTTAACCATGCGAAAGTGTTGAGTGTTGAAGTTGCTTGGACCACATTATCTTCATGGTCAGGCCCTACTTTTCAGTCTAATACCCTTCCTATAGATGATTTTGACTGGATGTCTTCTCCTCATTTCCTATTGGCTAATATTTTATTGATACTTCTTGTTCTGTTATAAAAGTAATAGTCTCCAATTGCTACTACAGAGGCCTCAAAATTCTGGGCTTGGGAGGAGAAGGAAGAATCTGTTGGAATGGTATTTATTGGAGTGTATTATAGAGGAGGTACATTCAAAATGCCTACGTTGGGTGTCAATGGAGTGCTAGGTGTCCTTGTTGAAATTTATTTCAATAGATCGTCTTATTTCTTCTTAGCTTCAACCTCGTCGGCTAGTCATTTTTCCTCTACCTCATCAACTAATTTATTAGCTTGTGCTTCATCAACTAAACTCTTGGATTTTTCTTCCTCAACCAACTTTTTGGATTCTTCTTCTTTTTTCTTTTGGAGTGAAGCCTGATGTGCCATGCGCTCATGTTATTTTCTATTTTTCTCCTTAGCTTGTCTTTTTTGATAATATTTCTTAGCTTGGAGCTTGTTTTGTTCAAGATGCTCTTCTTTCTTGGTTTTATCCTATTCTTTGGTGACATCGATATCATTTTCACACTGAAGTAACCTCTGGAACTAGTTTAGATTTCCCCTCTTGATATCTTCTTGTTCAAGCTCAATCTCCCACTTGGAAATGTCATGGGGCAACTGGTGTAAGATTTCGTCATAAGATAGATTTCCCTTAAACTTATCTTCCTCGAAATAAACAACATGGATATTTGGATGGGTGACACTGACATACCTGACATGGATTATCGCCATCTCGTGAGGATCATGGCCTTTAGGATTTCCCAAGAATATGATTAGCTCTTGCTGGTTTGAAATAGTGTAGTAACCCTTGACCCCATGGTTTGGTACACAATTTCCCTTATCAAAAAACAGTCTGGGACAAAGTATGGTAAAATGTGTGGGGCTCCGGTGGTACCATACACCCTGATATATGAGTAATAGTTATAGATGAACTAGTCAAGTACCCCTTTCATCCCATTACTAGCTTCGAAGGAGATTTTGTGCCTGGGGAAACCAAACAAGACAGAGTGGAGAGGGGTTAGAAATATATTTCATATATCATAAAAGTGTTGTCTATAATTAACGCTCCATAATTGAGAGAAATATACATGGATGGGAGGTTGATTTCGGTCCCAGTTCCACCCCAGTTTGAGAAACAATACGGAGGAGAAAATGGCATCGATCATGTAGGCCAACATATAAAAACAAGGTTTCTTCATACTTGGAAGATTCTTCACATGCAAACATATGTAGAAAACCAGGATTTCTGCCTAATTGAATATATTTCCCATCCTGACGACGGTGTGTGCCACAGGAAGCCAATTAGTTTGAAAATGCGTGCTCTTTTGTTCTCCATATAGGCGGTAGAGCATGGCTACCAATAACTTGTAGGTCATTTTGAGCCTATGAGTAGGAACTAATTTATGTCTTTAGGTCTGAGGGACGCTACCCACTTCCCTTGTTTTCTTAGGATGGTCATTGTAGTGGCATCAAATTTTCTAAGGCACCATTTTGTTTCCTCGTTGTATGGGAAAAGCGATGGTAGAGTGACTACTAGATGGATACCACTTCTCAGTATATTCCGGTACACTTCTAAGTTTTTGTCATACACGAGGAAATCTGTGGAATTGAATATCTTATATATTTATTCATACGTGGGGTAGTGGTCTTCGCTAGTGTGATGATTAGTATCAGTCACCAAATATTCAATTGGATGAGATGATTGTTTGGGCCCTGCAATAGTCTAGAAGTACAATGAGCCTGTCGACCTTTTGGTGTTCTGGATTTCCATGATTGATTACCAAATTGTCCTATAATAGCACGTTAAAAAAAATATCAAATTGATTAAACAAAGTGCATTAACTTTAAAAACAAAAGGATGTTTAAACAAACAAAAAAATGGGTTACCTATAATCAAGTGATTGAAGTAACTGTGTAGTAGAACTTAGTAAAAAAAAAATGAATCAAGACAGGATAAATGCTTCACAAACATAATATCTTTTTGAATATGGGAGTTTTATAGCTCATAAAACACATTAAGCCAACACAGACATGCCATAACATGGGTGTGTACGAGAATATTTTGTATTGACCTTTGTTGTTAATGACCATTATCTCTATAATTAATGCTCATTCAAGGTTGATGGATGCATGGATTCGTGTAACAGAGGTGGTGCCAAATAATACTGTTATTATAGGTGCACATTCAGAGAGGGAGGGATCGCATACTGATTCGAACTTCGAAGAGAAGGGTATCAAAAGCATATTCTCTAATATTTGGGAAAGTGTGTTGACTTGACCCATATGCAGTCTTACGGGGGGAGGTGGGACCCGTCGGGATCTTAGCGTCGAAGGTAGTAAGGGTGAGGTTCAAACTAAATCCCAAAGAAAATGTATCACATGAATATTCTCTTTATAAAAAGATGTGCCAATAATATTTCTTGTAAGACTTCAGAAAAAAGCCATCATAGTTTTAGAGGATGATGAGATGTTCGAGCTCTGATGGAGATGGTATCGCAAGAATATTCTTTACTCCTAGGATAATTTGTTGGACATGTATGTGGAAAGGCTTGAGAATCCTATCAGAGTTTCATCTTCAGAGTTCGAGAGAATGTGGCATGAACTGGATCTCGACGAGAATGATATTTAAGGAATATTCCTTTGATACCATTAGAAAAAGTGTTGGGTCCCAAAATAAATAAAGGAAACTTATTGAAAATCGATAAATCAGGGGTCCAATCCTGGGATTCCATTTGGGGAGGTGGTAGTTTGATAGGTCATACCGATTCTGGGAGGTGAGAAAGGTTGGGTTTGAATCTAATAATCCTCGGGGTTCCACGAAGGGACTGTGGTTGATGAGTCAAATTTATTAGTGTGCGACGATTGGAGTTTTGGATAATGTGTGGAGTAAAACACTCTGACAGACATGATTCTGAATCAGTTATGATTGAAGCTCGAATTTCCTTAGTGAAGTAGGAATGCATGCCTTGTAGGGGAGAAAATAGGAACAAAAAATAAGAGGGTGACCCATAAAAATTAAAAAAAAAAGGGTTTTTGTGGGAGGTAAGCCACAACAAGTGGTGAGCCTCTCTAATTACCTATTCAAAATATAAGGCTCTTCTACGGATAACTTCTGAAAATTGACTTGATGCACTACCTATGGTGCTAACTTAACAACCCTTATCTAGTCATGCATCATATTTTCAGGGTCATGCCCTTTATAGTTTGTAACACATAACCATAACTCCTTAAGGGTTTCAACCTCCTTTTCAATTTGTTTCTTATTCAATAGAGATTATTGGCCAATGTGAAGAGGGAAAATGGGCCTGTTGGATGTTTCTTATGATGACCTAGGTTCTACTTAATTTTCCAATAAAACCCTGCAAACCATCGACCCTTTTGGAGACCAGAAGGAAAAACTACGCAGATAGTGCACAATGCAACCTCACCCAAGATGGATTTATGGGTGATTGCAGGACCCAGATTTCTACAGTCTTGGAAGAGAGGATGTTAGACATTATTTATACCTCAAATACATTATATCTAATGTTATAACACGTCATTATATCCATATCTACCATTTTGTAACCATTTTCACTCATTCAAGCTTCATTCTGCAGTAAATATTCAGACTATTCTACCGTTTCTTTCATTTTACTATTACCAAATTCATTCATTCATTCATAATAACTGATAGTAACAAGAAATAAGACAACCATTGCAAACAGAGAAATAATTTTATCATGGTTCATCCCCCCTGGGCTACTTCCACAAATATATGGCATTATTATTTCTTTTATTATTCTTCATCAAATCATAGCGTTGTGAGAATTACAATGTTTATAGCACCGTTCACATTACCTCTGAGTACAGTTGAGGTTGACAAGATCTAACCAAGATCCACATATTATGAACTTACCATCTATTACAATTCACATCTTTGTCTCAAAAAATGACTCTAAGATCATCTCCAGCACTATCTCCACAAGTAGCTCTCACATATCACTAACTAGATCTCGCCAGATCTCACAATACATATTTATACTACAAAAAGGGTAAAATAATCATTACAACAATGAGAAAAACCTTAACCCACTAAACCTAGGTGATTCATATTTGTCCAATTTCTATATCCCTACAAGTGACTGGTCCAAAATACAACCATTTTCTTCTTTGATCTTCCTCTTTGACTTTCCTTCTTTCTCGGTGCTACTTTTCCCTGTTTTCTTTCATGCGCTCCTTTTCGGGTCCATTTTCTAACTGCCTCATTAATTGCTACACATTTCTCCAAAATATTCTATTCCAATAGGCCCCCAACACTCACCTGTGGCTCATCCCGAGCCACTCATGTAGTGTGTGCCTCCTGCACTGAATTCTCCAGCTCCTGGAATCTTCCTCAAATTTCTTCAACTTTAGATTTTACATGTGCGCTCTTCTCTGCTACAATATCCACAGTCTGCGTAGTAATATTCTCCTTCAACGGTTCTTCACTTTCCAATCCAACCTATTCAATCTGAACTTTATTTGCTTCCATCTCTGCAAGCATTTGTTTTGTGCCTTCTTGTAGTGGTTCCAACTGTGCCTGCCTTGCTTGCTTTTCTACTTTGATAGTCTTCAATTCTGCTTGAAAATTCTTCATTTCTTGCACACTCCTCAATCTATCTGAGATTGTCATCATTTTCTATTTTTTCTTCAGTTCCTGTAGTACAGTGTTTATAGCTTCTTCCTTCTAGTCTAATTATTTCAATTTCTCATTCTCCTAAAGAGTTTTCCATAACTGTGTGCTCTTATTATGCAGCTATGTAATTTCCTATATACTCAACACAAAACTCTTTGAATGACTTGTGAACTCCTTATCCCTTTGTGTTCTTACTTCTGGTGGAGTAGTGGGAGCTAAGAGTTCCATAAAATCTTCAATGTGGACTCTGTATACCTCCATTGCTTGTGTATCTTCTCAATCTTACCCTCTGTGGGTATACTTTCCCCTTACACATTGTCAACAATAGTTTTAAACACTTCCTCCACTTATTGTTCTAATGTTTCAGTGTGCTTATTTGCTTCTTCCCTCTTGACATGCACATGATTAAGACTCATCTCCATTGTCTTCCTTATTTTATTTTCCAATTGTAAAATTGCCACATCTACACATGCCCTCGACTAAATCTCCTGCGTGACACTTATTTGAAGTTTATACGGAGCCTTCATTGGAACCTTGGGTAGTGCCAAGTCCAAATGATCTATGTATTTTAATGGATTTTTCAATGTTTCTTCATCCACTTGCAATATTCCCTAAGTTATATAAAAATTTCCATTCCCCATTTCTATAATTTGTATTGTCTCATGTTCTAGATCTATTCTCTCCTTAAAAGTTTGTTGTTTTTGTGCCTGTTGTTCTTTCTGTTGCGATGTATTCATTTGCAATTTTTCAAGTGTATCCTTAACTTCTTTAAATTTTTATCCAATATGATCTTGGTGGCCACCTACCTTGTCAACTGGCTCAAAACAATTTTTTGGCAACTTACTAGTTTTAGCAGTTTTTCGGTTCCTGAACTTCTAGGGCCATTTCGAGGGACTCAATGATGATTTTTCATGATCATGAACTTCTGTGATAGCTACAATATCTGATTGATCCCCCTAAATGAATCTCTTATTCAATACCTTTCCAATGAGCTATCGTTCACCCTAAACAAAGATCGCATGCAAAAGTTAAGACCCCGGGAAGTTGATGTACTAACTTACCCCAACGGGGCCCACATGACTTTTGGTGCTTCATCTCCTAGGGTTAGGTTTCTGTAAGTATATGGTTTTGGAATTCATTTTTATTGTTAAAATGCCTTTAGAGCCTCATTTTACTCATCTTATTGTGAATGAGAATATCCCTCACATATCTTCTCAGAGATAAGATGACACCATTCTAGCAAGCTTGTTTTCAATCTACATTTTACAGTTTTCAACATATTTCTTATTTAATAGAAACCAAGTTTTACTATATCTTTGTCATTGTTCACTATTTGTCTATGTTAATATTATAAATCTGTGGTTTCATTTTTTTCTATTCATAAATCTGGATTAGTGGTATCAAAGATTTCTTCTCCTTGTCGTTTTGCTTTAATTCATGTCACTGATGCGGCCAAGGTATAGATAGTTGGGTCTCGAGATTGTTTCTCTTAAGGAAAACTTACCTCACACACCCAAGAAATTGTCCATGGTGGGAGAAAGAAAGATGACAGGACATGATATCCTTTCAAAATGTTGCTAGAGGAATCCCTTGAGTGACAGAGGAACGAGATGATGGAAAATTTTTCATAAATCCTTCGATGGTTGTCGACAATCAACACATCCAACTCAAGCGAAAGAGACACCCTATTCAAGGTACATATCAACTTTAATATTCCTATATTTGAATTTCAAATATATGTCGATGCCATAGATAAATGGTTAAACCTTATAGAAGGGTATTTCTCTATCCACAACTTTTCTGATAGAGAAAATATTATGTTTATGCTCCTTAAGGTCGTCCCCCATGTCAAAGATTGGTGGGAGACTTTATGTGAGAAAAAGGAAATAGAGGGATCCACATTGTTTGCAGTTGCACCCACTTGTTTAGGGAATCAAACATTTCTTTCAGATTATTCTTATAATACACTTGAGGGATCAAGTGATCTTTAATGGAGTATGAAATGATTCTTTTGGCCCTAACCATATCCTTCTGGTACTTTTCTTTAGCTATAGCATCCGCGGGTTCTGGTACATTGTCCTTGATGAATCTTGTAAGGTAATTCTATTAAAGAATGAGTGAAATCCTATACTTCCAGGCATGGAAGTTATCCACACCTTCTAACTTGTCAACAAGCTTGGTTCTTGTTGACATCTTAACCTGGAGCTAGGAAAATGGCCAAAAAATGAAAGTGCTCAGAATCTAGATCTAAACGTACGAGGAGGTGCGCTTAGCTGAGGCGAGTACTCTGGTGCAGTCTATTTTCTGAAAATGCAAATTTTACCCCTTGAAACTTGGCCTGCACAAATATGCACTGGTACTTCTAGGATTGGTTCTGGTTTCCTAGTTTTCTTGTTTTTTGGTACTAGTGAAAACTAGGGTTTCACTTTCTAGAGGCTCTGGCCACTGTAAAGGTGTGCTCAATCTGTCAATGAGTTCACTAGGCTAGGGCACACTTCCATAGATAGTTTTTAGGTTGAAAATCTCTTCCAACAAAAATCCTTAATTTTCTTGTATGACAACAATGACATTTTTGGTAACCCAATGAAAGGTGCTCTATTCAGTTAAGCTCTAATACCATGTTAAATTTAGAGTTGTTATTAAGTTATTTTCAATTTACTAGACAATAATAGCATAAGCAGGATCACTGAAAGATACACAATCACAAGGTACAGAACATTTATCCTGATAAACCTCACGGGAAAGAAAACCCAACAAAAACTTCCTTAATATAGATTGCCAATACAATGCCAAGATAATAAAACAAACACAAGAGAATATCCAACACCGAGCAATCCGCCTATTTCTTCCTTCTTCCGGCAACTAGCAATTGCAACTTCCTTCAAACTTGCATACTAGATGAGTGACTTGAGTGAGTGAGCTAATGAGTCACCTTCCACTCTTATTTATACTGGATGGAAGGTGCAAGGGTGGTGTCTCTTCATCAAGTAGGGACAACTTCTTCACTTAGTGGTTAAACCTGGGGGTCGACTTCTTAATTAGCAACATATAATTAGGGTTTGACCAAT